>JAIGNY010001464.1:1765000-1805000 GCA_020152595.1 Chiridota heheva | reverse complement strand
TGACAACTGACAATTTCTCAGCAATTAGATATTCTTTGTATAAAAAGACTTTTCAGGCTTCATCGAAAATGTGAAAAATAGCTTGACAGTGCAAACTTCGGAAATGATAAAATCAAACAATTACAGTACTTTAATAGTTTCCACACACTTAGTCACAACATCATGTTATAACGTTTTTTAAGCGATATCATGCCAGTACGTATTTTCTACAACTACAAACTATGTTAACATATTTTTGAATGAAATTAGAAAAGAAAATGGGGAAAGAGATTGTCTGTAAATACAGGTGTTGGAAAGGCTCCATAAAGACTAGATATCACGTTAACGTAAATAAGTCAATTAATTACCGCCGCGGAGGTGACGTTACTAGTATGATCAGTCAGGAAGATATCCAAAAAGTTGGAGATAAAATATCTCCAAGAAAAGCTATGGAGGCCGCCATTATGCGATATTACCCACAATGCCTCTATGCTTTCCCATTGACTTAGTGTGTGGGTAAAACTTGAACCGGCTAGGAAATTTCTTCCAAGCTTTGGTAACATGTGGGACATGAGTATTCGTTTAGTTTAAGAGTAAATAAATAAAAAATGTGTTGCTTCAAGAAATTTCACCATCTAGATATCGAAACATTCGACGCGGAAAATCCTAACCTTGACCTGAATATATCGATTACTTGCAGGCACGTAACTAAAATCAAAAAAGACTACTTACTGGACCACTAAGGAGGCGTCTAAGTATATTCACATGAAGTTTAAAGGAAAATTGCGTTGATTATTGGTTCAAGTAGTTGGAACACAAAACTGTCATCTCCGAAATGTTAGAGATATCCAGCTTTTTGGAGATCTCCCGATCAAAGGTCATAAAAAATTCCAGAAACGAGATTCCCTCTCTAAATATATAAATTTTGCGGACTGAAAGAAGACGGATAATTAGCATTTGAAGGTATAAACGTAGATAGGCAGAAGTTACATCATGAACACGTTTAAGTTTCTGGGACAGCAGATTACCGGCGATGGGAAATGTGACACTGAGATAAGAACGAGAATCGAGATAGCAAGAAAAGCAATCTTAAGCATTTTTAATCATTACATATGTTCTGGCGAGCAAAAGCTTAAACTAGCCACAAGGAAGAGAATGGTCAGATGCTGTGCCCTCTCCACCCTGCTGTATGCAACTCAAACATGGATAATATCTCAAAAAATGGAAGATAAGCTGCAAGCTTTCGAAATGTGGTTGTAAGATGCCAAGGGTTTCTTATGCAAATAAGATCAGTAACAAAGGGGTTCTTGAGAGAGTGAATGAGAGGAGAGCCTTAGTGTCAGAATTCAAAAGCAGGAAGATGCCGTTCCTGGGTCACATGATCAGAGGAAAAGGGATTCAAAAGCAGCTGTTGGATGGAAGGTCAGAATGAAGGAGAAAAAGGGGTAGACCAAAAAGAACATGGTATGGAGAGATCAAGAAATGGAGTGCGGTTAAGTACAGCATTTTATTATGGGCAGCTGAAGATAGAGCTATTTGGAGGACCATGGAAGCCTCAACATGTCATGACACATGCCGTATTAAAGCCATTATTGAGCGTAATTTGAATGTACCCGCGATTTGGTGACTGCGTTATTTTTGCAATTAATCGAACGCATAAGAACTGCGAATAGCAATTATCTTGTTCGAATAGCTTTGTTTTTCACTTGACAAGTTATGATAGAAAATGAAAAAATAAAAACAATTTTAAACGGCTTCAGGGCAAATCATTTATTATCTATCCAATGCAATAAAACACGCCTTTAAATGAATCCAAACCACTTACGATATCCTCTTGCACCGATGCTCTTCACAATTAACATTATAGTCTTAATATAATACTCTTTACAATTTACAACAAAACTAACCTATAAAAATCCTCACAAAATCAGCAATCGGGGGTTTAACTTTTGTAATGATGTGGGAAGAATACAATTCAGGGATTTATTTTCTTCATAAATCTTAGTAAAAGTATTTGTATTGTCATTTACATTAACATCATAGTCCAATACTTTATAGATTAAAGGTCAGGTATCGTGTAAACGTGGCGATAAATATAACATACAAATGAATACATCATTTCTGGTTGGTCGAAATATTCCTTCTGCTGACAACCCAATCAATAACTAACTTGGAAATTACATCAATTTTATGCATCAGATTGATCGGGTAAAAAGCCAACATTTTTTTGTTTTTTTTTGTTTTTGTGATGAGATTTCCTATTTAACCAATAACGTAAGTACCGCGTTTATATATCAAGTTTTGCATGTGAGAATGTAGTGAGATTACTTACATTGTTAGATTGCGGTGCAAAATTTTACCGAGTGAGAGGGATATTTAATCAATAAATAACTACTTGATATTACTTTTCGGTTCAATTCCCGGGGTGTGGTAGGGGTGTGCAGCTCACCAACCGAAAAACATACCCGCAGTGTGACAGACTTTTTGGTAAGTGCAATATAAAATTATACAATTTTGATACCCGCTGTAGAAAATTTTGATACCTGCAGTATGAGAATTCATTAAAAAAAATATTGTAAAAATGTACCAAGAGTACAAAATTAACACAGTAACACCTTATTTTTCGGGACCTGCATTACAAAAATGATGAAAAAAAGACAATTCTTTTACAACAACAACAAACCATTTTTTGTACAATTTTTTGTTTTGTTTTTTAATACAAAAAAATAAAGCTGCACTACAAAAATGGTGCAAAAACGGCACCTGTTCGGGCGGCACGTATACCTATACTTCAATATGGAAGTCTCCCCTTCCCCCACCCCCTTTCTTTCTTCCCCCCCTTCCTTCCCTGGGTACAATTATGATTGTCAGATAGAAATAACTGTAATATCTTGCGCCAATTATTAAATTCCTAACAATATAAGATTTAGTAGCTCAATATACTGCTTTAGATATTCTATTACACAATATTCTTACCTGGATTAGTCAGTTGGTAAAGGAGATATTAACACATGTTTCGAAATAAATTATACCTGTAAAAGATTGGAAACTTAACGGGCAAATTCTTGCATCTTTTAAACTTGTCAACACTGTGCTGTCAGTCAACATACTGTGGATCTAAATCATGCAACGTGACTTTCGAAAGCTTCGCTGATAAATACTCTAACTATTTCATTGAAGGAATACGGCATGCAATTGTAAAATTTAATCATTAATATTTTAATGGTATATCGTTCGAGGACACAGTGATGATGTGTCATTTCTGCTGGGAATAATATTGGCATTTATCTTACATCAATTTTTACCACGTATATCATAGCACTGAAGAGTACCGACAGTCTTTGTAAATCATTTTTGACATTGAAAACAAATTCGTGCAAGTTTTCCATGACTAAAAACAATTCAACAAATAATACTAAGCTTTAGTTATTCTCCATTTTTATTTACCCTTCATCCAAGTTTCAATTCAGTTCCAATTTTGGAACTGGTTTTTCAGTTCCAAGTTTGGATTTGTTTATTACCAGGTGCATTTTAACAACTGAAGAAAAGCAACGTATAGCAGTTTGATATTTTCTTAACATAAACAAAGAGCAAATGACTATAAAAATAGCTAGGCAATGAATATTAATCGAAAAGAATGAAACATTAAGCTCTGATACCTGCATTGGAGGATATCTGAACGAATGGATGGCTTATGGGATAACTTATGGAGGTCAGGAACTTTATTACGTATAAACAAATAATAATTTTCTTGTCCTTATTACTTTAATTATTTCTTCATAAAAGCTCTTTATGAATGTCTTATACCTCAAAGAAGGATTAGACCTATAGGCCAAATTTTTTAGTTTTAACCTGGAAATAGCTGGTAACAAGCTGATTTTTTTCAGAGTAGATCCAGAATTATATAAAATGACATAATAAAAGTCCCCGAAAATGCTCGTTGAGCTCTCCCGAAAAACCAAGATGACGTCCAAAATGGCCTCAATTAATTTTTGTTATCATAACTTTGCATCCAGAAAGGAAATGTCTAAACATATGTTTTAAGGGACAAATAATCCATTGGAAGCATCACGAAGAGCTCAAAACAACTCAATTTTATCAAAACCAAGATGGCGTCTAAAACAGCTGCGATTTTTTTCTTCATGATATCATTTCAAAAAAATGTCCAACAATATGTTCTAATGAACAAAGAATCCAACCAAAAAATACCAAAATGTACCAAGATGGCGTCCAAAATTCTTCCAACCAAGTCTCAAATATAGCATATGATTATCACAAAATTTCCCATAAACCTTTGTACACATCAAATACATTTGTAACCATCATTTCATAATCTGTTAATTTTTACAAACTGTGACCCACCATACCTAAATGAGGTGATTGTTTAAAAAGAAACTTTTGCAATGGAAAGAAGGAATTTTATTTTAAAAGTGTCAGATTTGTTTTCCCTATGGACTTTTTTTGTTCAAAGAATATTAGAAGATTTGAATTGGCTGTTCTCAGGAAATTCACAATAAGAATTCCACCATTTCCACTTGCAAGTAAATGAAACACCATAATTTGAAATGTTCTTGTGTAACTTATTAAAACATTACAAACTAACTCATGAGGAGCTAGCTGTTCTTTATCTTCATCATTGTGTGTAGTATCTTTAATACTAGTTATGTTCAGTGATCTTGGCACATCATCGTCATCATTAACATCTAGAGGGCTGTGTAGTGCAGTGTTGTTGCAGGTTTGCCCTGTGCATTTGATGCACATAGAGATGAAAAAGTCCAAGTTTCCTGCAACTACATGTCATGTTGGCAAATCCTCAGCTTTGAATGCCATGTTCATTAAGGTGTTAGGGGCAACAGGTACAGTATATGTCTATTCTACTGGTGTAAGAGTTCCATGCTGTGATTGCCATCCCCAGTCTGTTGGAGGCAGAGGATTTCCCATTGATTGTTGAACTGTGTAGTATACCTTAGGAATATTACTTTGCTGCAGCACTAGTTGGGGGTAAGTTTGCCAGCTGGAATAATGAATGATGATGCTATGTGGCGGTATTCATCCAGAAATTTAAAATTGCTTGCTTCATACAACTTGACAATGAAACTTTCTCCGGCGTTATTCACCTCTGCAAGTGTGCATTCAGCCTTTGTAAACATTTCCAACTGATCATAGCCCTTTTTTTAGTGCACAAGATTAAACACCTTGCTTTTCCCTGACGAAAAATGACAGAATCAGTACCACGTCTTGTTATAGCATGTATAACCATCAAGTACTTGGCTGTGTCTCCGATCGCCTGCTGGATTCCATGAAAATTGTACATGGTTGTCTTGCTGCGGCATAACATGTACACATTTGCAGAAGTAGTTGCCCGAACCACTAGCATCACCAGTAAGTCAGTATCTGTTCCTACAATGACTGGCAGCTCTGCTGACATGCTACGACAAGTGCTGTGGACACAATTAGGAATCTGCACCTGCCTCTTCTTGCTTAACGCGTATGCCAAATATTTGCATCTTTTCACACAGATTTTGAATCAGTCTTTTCTTGTTCATACTGTTTGTCAAGAATGTCGATCGAGGAGTAATAGTTGATGTGTTATTATCAAAATGACCAAACTAAATGTAGGCTTCAGAGCTCTCCACCTCTGCTCAGCTACCTTAGTCGAAATAGTGGTACCATAAACATCAAAACCACTGTTGATCCAATACCATACTGCTTTAGGATGTACGATATATACGACTGGCATACATCACCATAGGTTGACGACTGATGTCAAACGACTGTTTAAAGTCGGCGCCCACCATCTAAAGTGAAAAGGTAAGTCTTTGATACGTTGGATTGCTGTGTAACAAATGATTTCAGAAGGACACCAAGAGAGCTGTTTTCAGGCTTCCGCATTACATCATCATGGAAGAGAAAAGTTGGTTGAGGAACAAGCTCATAAGCGAAGAACGCTTCCATCTCAAAACTTTTGTTAAGAACACACACAATTATGTAGAATAAAAACTTGGGTTGATTACTGTGTTCTGTCCACTGATTTTCACAGCCTTGTTCTTAGTACTGATTGTCTTTACCTTGTCATTGCGACGCAGTGTAGCTTCTGTGAATATCTTGTCATCCATTTGTGAGGCAGCTGTCGGACCAATATTTAAAACATCATAGCATTTGACTGATGCACCTGCAACAATTCTAGTTGATATAGAAACTAGACGATCTGGATCGTATCCATCAAATGGTAGATGTGCCTGCAGCTACTATATACAAGTCACACAATATATGTCCCTCTGTGTAAAACGCTCAGCTCATGTGGCAGTGTGCACCCCAGTGAACCGCTCTAGTGCCCGACAGACAGGAACGCAGCAAGGTTATGCATGGACCCACTTTGCTGATGTACTATCTGTGATATCCCGGTCCTGCGTCATTAGATATTTGAAGCATTCACATTAAGAACTGCTCGACGATCTGGTCTGAGAGTTTCAACTCCAGAATTGATCAAGACGATGGATAGTAAAGTATCCTTTCGCTGTAAAGAGTTTGTGCTCATCAACTGGCATTGTCTGCTCTAAAGTTTCCATTTGTTATTGATACAGTCGTGCCACCTTTGTGTAATTGAGGTAACCTGCGTCATGGAAATGTGGAATCATTTATCTAATACAGTAGAGATTAAGTTTCCATTCTCCCGTCTTTTCAGGACGAATGATCTGTTGCATGAGTGCCACATGCCGGATATATTGCATCCAGAGGTTTCCAGTCCTGCTCTGACTTGGTGAAGTAGTTTTGATATGAGTTTGTTAAACACTTTGATAGACTCATCCTCAGGTACTTCAGTGACATTTTGTTTTTGTTAAGGAGGCCTTTGTAAAGGTTCTTAAACATTATTTATCAATGCTGTCCAAGGAAGCAGGTGCACTCATTAAAACACAGATGAATGCTTTTGGTATAAGAATGTGAGCACGGAGTGCACGAGCTGACGAGCGAAAGCATGACCAGTTAGCATGTGTACAACGGATTCCTTTGTTTACACTGGCTCCCAAAGCTCCGCTATTCCACTTCCTGACATAATCTGCCCAATGCTGCCGAGATAATTTAGGCGATGGAATCCACCAAGACGCACAACGACTTTGTAGAAGCTACAATCTCCGCAGCTTCTCTGCATTAATGGTGGTCAAATGTAACTGGACATACCCGCAAGTCATGCCTCTCACAATGTTTTAGAGCAAAGCATAAGGAAATGTAGATAGTGCTAAGATTAGTTGAAACCAGATTGATGAAGGGAATGGTTACGATTCTGCTTCTCTCATACTGATCATTCGTCATAGCCACTTTAATGAAGCCACTCTATGAGGGGCATGGGGATATTTATAGAATGCAGCCACACACCCACAGGGAGTCTAGGGCAACTGCTGATCCTAGGCATGATGGTTCCTTGCTAGGAATCTAGATGGGCTCCATTGTAACAGACTGTAGGACTGCAACAGCTGGCTTGCTATACGTCTTTATAGGAATTTGTCCAAGGGCACCAGTGATTACTTCGCTTGACTTCGCGATTGGTAGGTGAGCTATGAACAATACTAGATGGTGTTTCACAAGCTATGCCATCCATAATATGAAAAGTGTTGTGTCCTGTAAATTGTCCCGTAAAGTGTAGCTACATTGAAGTCAGCGTTAGCAAATACAAACTGTAAAACATTTAGGTATTATGACAGATCACCACCTGATATAAGGGCTTGCTCAAACCGCTCACGGAAACCTCTACACCTCTTTGTAATTATCTGCAAAGAAATGCTGCTAAGAATGTCAATCAGTTTACGAGAATCATAATTGCGGTGTATATACATAGCTATTCCATGCAATAGTGGCTCAGGTAAGGATTTGGGTCTGCTTGCAGAAATCATGGCATGTACTCTGGCTGTGCATTTCTTACCTGAAACAGTGCTGTTTTTACCCTTACCGCTCAACAACTTACATGTATGTAGGAAATGCGCAAGAGAACTGGGTATCAATGTCTCCGTTTCTGTTTATTCCAATGTTGTTTACTTGTCAGAGTCATACAATGTCAATAGGATATTGTTCATCTCTGGAATAATATAAGCAGCCATATCTATTATCAGTTCACTTTAACTATTCACATCAATCACCTTATCAGTAATCCACTTTTCATGGAGGATCCTGTGTGCTGAGTCACGGAAACTTATTATACTTGGTTTTTCCAGTAATATTGGTTACAACTATATCATCACCGTAATGTTCCTTCAGTTAAGCCTTGAATTGTTTCACTGAGTATCCTTCAGATCCATGCAAGAACGTGCTTATGTATTCTAAAAGCTGCTGCACTGAGTATTAACACTAACATTATTAGATCCATGCAAGAACGTGCGTATGCATTTTAAAAGCTCCTGCACTGAGTATTAACACTAACATTATTACTAAGACACTCGCAGAGCTTCTTAAATGCTGCCTCCAACAAATTTTCTTTTGGCTTTTCCGCACTGTGTTTAAGAAATGACAAGGTACACTTTCGATGATACTTAGCCTCCACATCTACACGGTCATATGCCTGTTGTACACGTTCTGCAACAACATTACCCCACTGGTGTTGTATTTCGCTTGCATATTGAATACTCTTGCTTGAAAGTCCAGAACATACATTAATTTTTATGTCAAATGTCCAAAAAGTACTCAGTTGAGGAACTTTTACTTATTGTTCAAAACTGACAGATCTTTTTCAAGCCACTATGGAACTTTTTTGTGTGTATTTTTTACCACAAAAATTGTTTTCCTGTCCGGGTTATATGATTATAGGGCTGCGGTAATGATTTGTGGTGGGGTTGTGGCTTATGATTGGATGGTTTGGGACATATTAACTATATATTCGATTGGATTCCTGCCAAGTTGGAACATGACACTGTGTAGATATTTGTTACATTCCGCAGCTGCCCATTTTGGACACTAATTTGGTTTTGGTACATTGGCATATTATAAACTTTTAAGTGATGTTTCAATAGATTTTACTTGTCCCTAAAAACATATGTTTCGACACTTTTTGATTTATAACCTCCCCGGATGCAAAGTTATGATAAAAATTAAAAATAGCGGCCTCTTTGGGCGCCTTCTTTGATTTCAGGGAAAGCTCAGAGGATTTCCGGGACTTTTAGTATGTTATTCTACACAAAATTCTGGACATATTCTGAAAAAATAAGCTTGTTGCCAGCTATTTCCAGGTTTGGGCCTTTTTTTAACAAAATTTGTTGGCCTACTAAGCAATGATCCTTGATCCTTTGCGCTATTCATCACACTGACAAAGTTACAGAAACAGCCATCTTTTCAAAATATTTTGAGCAGTTGGTTCGCAGTTGGTGAATAAACATCTTTAAAAACTTAATTAAAGAGGGAGCTGGTCTCAGTAAAATTGTGTCATGAGAACTTTTACGTCACTTCCGGTTGTGGAACACACAAGATCCCTGTCCACAACGTAGTGTATATCTGCACTGCACAAAACGTACAGTGCGTACATATATTGCGTTGTGTGTGTGAAGTTTCATGCATAACGTTATACTCTTATAACGATGCGGGTAACTTGTCAGAAAGGAAAAAATTAAGTGAGAGTTTAGTAAGATAATACTACAATAGTAGTTAGTAGACTAAAATTACAATGGGAAAAAAAGAGAAAGCAAAAATAAGAAATAACTCACACTTTTGGTTTGAATTTTTTCTAATGGTCAACTTGAAACTGCGTGAGATGATATTTGTTATGTAGTGTGGATGTTTTATTTATGATATATCGTGAAATACAAGCCAAACAATCAAGCAATTGTTGAAATTTTAACCAAGTAAAAAAAATGAATTGAATTATAATTATTGTGTCCATATGATGATTTCAGGCCAGATATTGTGTGAGAGATAAATACTACAATCCAACGTTTCTGATTGGTCGAAATATGTATACAATCACCTACAATCCAATCAATTACCTCCGCGGAAGTGACCTTACCAGTATTTTTTGATGATAGGTGAAGTACTTATCTTGATACGAGGAGCGCAATCTGAAGAAGGTTTTATTGTTCTAAAACATTTAACCTGATTTATCATTTTCCAATGTTTCTGATTGGTCGAAATATATACACAATCACTAGCAACTGAACTAAATAAACAATTAACGCCGCGGAAGTGACGTTACTAGTATGTATCAGATTTATTGATAACGGGTGAAACAATTGTTTTGAGACAAAATTACCTCTTTAAACTGATGTATGTTCAGATGATTGGAAAGTTTGTTTTAATCGTAATTCATCAATAATATCTTGCTCGGCGATTCATACAGTTGCAACAATGTTAATAAACAGATAAAGTTGATCAAAATTAAAGCTCGTAAAAATTCAAATCGATAACTTTTCCGACTGTTTAAGATGATTACGTAGTTAACGAACACCTTTTATTGCTAGTATTAAGAGGCTGCGGGTTAGATGAGCGTAATTTCTTTCCGCCATTTATCTATAGTGGACACCATAATAAGGACCAGCGTGGCATGTGCACCATCAGAATAGTTAAGTTAGAATTCAAAGGTCAAGTCATTTATATCATATGGTATTTTTCAAAGCATTCATACGGAAATCAGTTGCTGCACTGAAGCGTTTTATTTCAAAACACCCACACATGAAAAACGTCGTGCCGTATTATTTTGGTGGATACGAGATGCATATTAATGAGTAGGCGGGGCTTATGTTAACATCTTAAAATGATTATAGTTTAACAGCTGCATGTCTGTTTTGTTTCATATGTGGTGTAATTTTGTTGTTAGCTTTTATGTACACTTTTATTGTACAAAAATGTCGAATTTCATTAATAGGCGTAGTTAAAGGATTAGACTGAGTTTAGTGGTAAAGCATGTCTTTGTTTCTTTTGAAGTCCTCTTTTATGTAAGATAGACTTACTTGACCCCTGAAGTAATCCTTTAAGTTAAAGATGGACAAATACGGGTTTCTGAGTCATAGCTTACCAAAGTTTGACAAATTTTATATGTATGGAAAAGTCGTTATGTTGGAAGAGAACACAAACTAAAATCTTTACAGTAATTCTTTAAATTTCTAACGTAAATTTCTGTCACTGAAAATTCTCAGACTGTTTTCTCCTGCTACATTTTGATAAAGGGTATGATGGAGCTTCAAAAAATCTTCCCCATATTTAGGATTAAACAACAATTAGTTAGCGAGAAGAAAATCAGGGATTTTCTTGATGTGATGTGACAAGTTTCAATAAAATTTGCCTAAGTCTGTAAAAAGCCAAAATGCTGTAAAATGGTTAAAAATTTGAGAAACTTGTTGCTATTTTCATGTTTTAGTCTATTTTCCTCCAATTAAGCTTAACTTGTTGCTGCCTGTCAATAGATCTTCAAGGTAAATCCCATCTTGTCTTGAGGTGTTACAGAGCCGGAGTTTACATCCTATTCCCATGGTGCTAAGCGGATGAGAGTACCTGACTCCCCTGAATAGGAAACCAGTCTAACGCATTTTAACTCCCAGCGGAAACTGGTACTCATCTTACAGCTGAATGTACCAGAGAAGATGAGATAAAGTGTGGTCAATTCAAGCACACAGCACAATTCAATTTCATGATATTTAAGTCCAGGCCCTTTTAAGTACGAGACCGACGCTCAAACCACTGGGCTACTAATATGAAAGATACATGGGATTCAGATCATATGTGGTGCACAGATAGCCCGTGGCACGTATATTTGCCCTATTGTTTTTCAAACCAATTTTAAGTGAACGTTTTATGCTCTGGGTAAAATTTACTTTACTGATGATATCGTTTCTGGTCGTCAAGGGACATGGTATGGATAACAGGGGAAAAGCAAATTACTTATTGTGAAAACTGACCGAATGATGTATCAGCCATTTATCGAGTAACAACATCCATTTATCAAGTAACAACATCACCATCTGAAACACATGGTTTTGAATTATGATAAATTGGGATAGACAAGATGATTATTCTCTTAATACGGAAGGTGGATCGAATTGTTTTATGGAATTTTGATTTTTTTTTTTAACATGACCGTTACCTATATACAATCACATCCCTTCTCTTTTGGTAGCGCGCGTGCTACATCTGTATATAGCGACAAATGTTATTGCTGTGAATGTAGAGTAGCTGGTGTCGGAAACGGTAATTGACGCGTCTTGAAGTAAACCGGCTAATAACAAACAACCAAAGAGGCAGGATTGGAATGATATTACATCTTGCTTTAAATGTCATGATAAATCCGGATTTAGAGGACTAACAAGCGCACAATGCAACTTTGGAAGCAGCAGTATCAATTACACTGGGTTGATAGTAAACACGATGGCTTTCCTTTGGGAAGAATCTGGATGAGAACGGATATAGCTAAACTTAAATTAGTCATGTTATATAGATTGTATGAACAGTCTGGAAGAACTTGAACCCGTATTTGAAGCATTAATCAATTCCCTTTTTTTTATTTTAGAAAGAGGATTATGTAAGACTTTACAGTAGTTCTCTTTTTCAGATTTCAGGCCATTAGTGTTAATTAACACTTTAGTGTTAATCTACACAATATTGTTCATCTACACATTGGTATGTTACATGGTAACATCTTTTAAAGATCCCTTTAAGAATAAATTGGGTTAATACAACTTAAGTGTACACATTTCCAGACGCACGAGATAATCGCTGAATCTATAGCTATTTAATACATATTTTCTGGAAAGCGAGATTGAATATTTCTTGAAAATAAGGCTTTTGTAGAGTTGTGTATCCTATTATATAATGTTCAGTTTGATTTCATGTCCTATTGGTGTAACAATTTATAGAAACCTAAGGGGCGTGGTCATTGTATCGTAACGAGTGGCGGCTGTCATTGCATTAAAAATGTCTTGTTTTAAGGATTTGAATAACCCTTGCGATTACTAGTTCTCTTGGACTAATGAAGATATTATGGAATGATACAAATATCATGGACTGATGAAGATATCATGGACTGATGAAGATATCATGGAATGATAAAGACTTCATGGATTAATGAAAATATTATGGACTGATGAATATATCATGAACTGATTAAGATATAATGGACTGATAAAGATACCATGGACTGATGAAGATATCATGGACTGATGAAGACGGCACTAATAAAGATACCATGGATTGATGAACATATCATGGACTAATGAACACATCATAAACTGATGAAGATATCATGGACTGATGAACATTACATGGACTGATGAGCATATCATGGACTGATGAACATATCATGGACTGATGTGGGTTTGATAGGAATGGGAAAGGTAGCTTGTAAGGGAGGGGATATTAAATAATAATAATAATAATAATAATAATAATAATAATAATAATAATAATAATAATAATAATAATAATAATAATAATAATAATAATAATAATAATAATAATAATAATAATAATAATAATAATAATAATAATAATAATAATAATAATAATAATAATAATAATAATAATAATAATAATAATAATAATAATAATAATAATAATAATAATAATAATAATAATAATAATAATAATAATAATAATAATAATAATAATAATAATAATAATAATAATAATAATAATAATAATAATAATAATAATAATAATAATAATAATATAATAATGATAATGATAATAATAATAATAATATGATAATAATAATAATAATAATAATAATAATAATAATAATAATAATAATAATAATAATAATAATAATAATAATAATAATAATAATAATAATAATAATAATAATAATAATAATAATAATAATAATAATAATAATAATAATAATAATAATAATAATAATAATAATAATAATAATAATAATAATAATAATAATAATAATAATAATAATAATAATAATAATAATAATAATAATAATAATAATAATAATAATAATAATAATAATAATAATAATAATAATAATAATAATAATAATAATAATAATAATAATAATAATAATAATAATAATAATAATTATAATAATAATAATATTTATAATAATAATAATAATAATAATAATACTAATAATAATAATAATAATGATAAAAATAATAATAATACTAATATTAATGATAATAATAATAATAATAATAATAATAATAATAATAATAATAATAATAATAATAATAATAATAATAATAATAATAATAATAATAATAATAATAATAATAATAATAATAATAATAATAATAATAATAATAATAATAATAATAATAATAATAATAATAATAATAATAATAATAATAATAATAATAATAATAATAATAATAATAATAATAATAATAATAATAATAATAATAATAATAATAATAATAATAATAATAATAATAATAATAATAATAATAATAATAATAATAATAATAATAATAATAATAATAATAATAATAATAATAATAATAATAATAATAATAATAATAATAATAATAATAATAATAATAATAATAATAATAATAATAATAATAATAATAATAATAATAATAATAATAATAATAATGATAATAATAATTATAATAAATAATAATAATAATGATAATAATAATAATAATAATGATAATAATAATTATAATTATAATAATAATAATAATGATAATAATAATAATACATAAATTTATATAGCGCTAATTTTGTAAAACATTCAAAAGCGCTTTACATACAAGGAAATTAGATACGAAAACAAAAATAAGAATACAGAAATGACAACATAAATAGAAATACAATGGATCAAGGTGCACATTAGATTAATGTCTTTTTAAAGAAAAAAGTGTTAAGCTTAGTTTTAAAGGAGGTCAGGGACACATTGTCAATACATTTGAGTTCAGTTGGGAGTGAATTCCACAACCAAGGACCTTTATAGGCAAATACAATGGAACAAGTTGCACATTAGACTAATGTCTTTTTAAAGAAGACAGTTTTAAGCTTAGTTTTGAAGGAGGTCAGGAATACATTGGGAGTGAATTCCACAACCAAGGACCTTTATAAGCAAAAGCCCTTTCGCCAAGAATGTTATGCCTAATACAGGGAACAAATAGGGACTTCAAACGAAAGTCTTTGCGGGATAGTTTTTCAACTTCCATTTTACATAAATAATTTGGATCTAGGCCTTTAATGCACTTGAAAACTTGTGAAATGATGTTTTTCACATTCTTTGTTTGACTGGTAACCAGTGAAGGGACTTCAAAACAGCATTAATGTAAGAAAATTTTGGTAGTCTGAAAATCAACCATTGAGTATTCTTTGAATTCTGTAAAGTTGATAATCAGGTAGTCCAACAAGAAATGAATTGCAATAATCAATGTGACTTATAACAAAAGCATTAATAAGGATTTTATTCGATTCTACATTTAGATATTTGGCAATCTGACGAATGTTATAAAGTTCGTGATACGCTATGGAGCAAACTTTCCCAATATGAATATTCATAGACATGGGATTGTCCAAATAAACACCCAAATTTGTTACACTAACAAATGGTTTTATTTCAGCATCACCAACTTTGATTGATTGGACTCCAGCTTTAGCTAATTGCTGACGAGTGCCAATTAGAAGAAATTTAGTCTTGGAGACCTTATTTCAGCAATAAGGGATTGTATTTCCCTAACTGCCTCTTTCACTGAGATAGAGCCGGCAGTGAATGAGCAGTAAAGCTGAGTATCATCAGCATAGCTATAGGCGTGTGGGATATGTTTTGACACAATACTGAAGAGTTGAGAAACATAACACAAGAATAATATGGGACCCAAGCAGCTGCCTTGAGGTAGGCCACAGTTTAAAAGAACGTTTTTGGATCTAGCACCTTTAACAAAAACATGTTGCTTTCGAGACAATAAATAGGATATGAGCCATTGTTGGATGTCACCAGCAATTCCAAACTGAGAGTGAAGTGTGTTGAGGAGATTGCTGTGGTTTACGGTATCAAATGCCGCACTTAGATCCAAAAAAAACAAAAGAGTGCATCGTTGTTTGTCCATATTTAACATAATATCGCTGTGGATTTTCATAAAGGCTGTCTCTGTGGAGTAGGTTTTTCTGTAAGCAGACTGACAATCTGGAAGGGGAGCATGTTGTAAGCAGTGATGAACAATCTGGTCAACTACCGGCAGCTCGACCAATTTTGATACGAAGGTCAAATTACTCACAGGTCTGTAGTTGAAAAATGAACACTCGGATCCTGCTTTTTTTAGCAGAGGGACAATAGTTGCATTCTTCCAACTATTAGGTACTGCACCATCTCTGAGAGATAAATTCACCATTATTGTAAGCACAGGGAGAAGTGATTTAAGGCAGTCCTTAAGCAGCCATGTTGGTATTGGATCGAGGATACAACTCGAACTTTTAGAAGATATAACCAGTTTGCGAACATCATGTGCAGATAATGGTGTGAAGGAACCAAAAATCACATCAACGCAGTGGAGTTCATCGCAGACTTCAAAACTGTCAACTTCAATAGTGTCAATATTGTTTTTAATCTTTTGAATTTTTGAACCAAAGAAATTTCCAAAGTCACTAGCAAGTTTTTCCGCATTACGATGTGGTGGGAAAAAATCCACATGTCTGCTTTTGCACAGTGAGTTCACAACACCAAAAACTGTTTTGGTATCACCCTAATAGTCGTGTATCTATTTAGTGTAGTAGCATTGTTTTGCAGATTCAAGCTGAAATGAGTAACAACTGCAAAATGATGGTTTTTAAATGATGGTTTTAAAAGGATTTTAAGGCTCCTTAAAATTACGAGTTCTTTTAAACTGATGATGATATTATGTACTGAGGAAAATATCATGGACTGATGAATATGGACTGATGTGGGTTTGATTGGAATGGGAGAGGTAACTTGTAGGGGAGGGGATATTAATTGATGTTTTTGAAGGATTGAGTGCTTCTTGAAATTACGGGTTCTCTCGGACTGATGAAGATATCATGGACTGATGGAAATATCATACACCAATGTGGATATCATCATGATGAAGATATCATGAACTGATGAAGATAACGTGCATGATTTGGATATTATGAACTGATGAAGATATCATGGACTAATGAAGATATAATGGACTGATAAAGATATCGTGGACTGATAAAGATATAATGGACTGATAAAGATATCGTGGACTGATGAAGATATCATTCACTGATGTGGATATCATAGACTGATGAAGATACCATGAACTGATGAAGATATCATGGACTGATTAAGATATCATGAATCGGAAGGAGGCCACCCTGTATAACATTCCACTAATCCACCAAATACCAAATCGATATCTTTTACAGTCTTTCCCGGAAGCTCGACACAAAATTTACTATCTTTAATCTATTATTTCACCTTTGACCTTTCACCTTTATGATACATAACCCACCTGTCCCACACCATTTCATGAAATTTCAACTTGATATCCCACCCACCCTATCAACCACCCACCTTTCCCACCATCCCTGCCACCCTCCCACCCAACCAATCCACCCACCAAAACCATCCACAAAAGGGCGTACCGTATTGCCATATATACTATATGCTGCGATAAGGTAATAAAGTGCTTAATTAATTAACTTAACTAACCTTAAAATTTAAACAAACTTTTCATCATGATATGATACAATGTCACAGTGGAAATGTTGTTCAGCCAATTTGATAGTGTATTTGCAATGTTGTGTTTCAAGGAGATGTAAAGAAGCGCTCTAATTTCAATAATCATTTCTCAAAATCCTAGCTGGAATTATTTGTGCAAATGTTATGCACAGTCACTTTGAAAAGTACCAAGGAATCATAATGGTCTATAATTTGGTTGAGTTGCACCTTTAAAAAACCCATATATAATTGAAATCATGATGTCATTGTTGACTATCTCATAATTTTCAAATTCAAACCCATGCCTTTGTCTAAATATTCTGAAATGAAAAGTGACCATGCATCAGGCGTAGCTAGGAAATACAAGTTTTTGAATAAATGTTTGCTTCGTAAGTACTGTAAATAGTGGGCATGTGCCGTATTTTCTGACCAAATAATACTTCTTCTCAAGAGAAACATACCTGAATTGTTTTATTGTTTAATGGATATGATATAATCCACACAATTCATTACGATGCACATAATTGAAACATGTTACTATTGTACTGTAAATATAAACCAAATTAGTAGTCGTGGCGCGCTTTGAAAATACAAAATATATAAAAAATTGAATGTCTTGTTTGATATCAATTAGAAAAAAATAACCATTTATGAAAAGGTTTGATACTGACATTAAGAGAAGATATTAACAAAATAATGCACAAATTGTAATGTTTTAAGCCATGAAAAAATTAGGAGGTTTTGTTTTATAATGCTACATTGTATCCTGAGCAGTCCAAACAAAATGTTCTGAAGATTAAGAAAAAAGAAACAGACAAACAGAAATCATATCATGGTTTGTTTTCTGCCCCTGATGTTTAGTCTTAAGTAAAGGGTGCGGCCGAACGCCTAAATCTATGGCTCAATTAATAATCTTTATTTCAGGGATATCTGGAGAGTTACCAAGAACGACATGACCCAAATAGAATCCTTTCATAATAAAAATATAGTCTGATAAGTGTAGAAATCTTTAGACTAAAAGAGAGATGTTGCGTTAAGTCCCTAGCCATTTATTCCATATTTGCTCATGATCGAGATCCAATTGTTTTTTAATCCCTGACGTTTTGGATACAATATTGTATCATATCTGAAAATATTTCACATTGATTATATTTTTCAATGCGTGTAACAAGTTCTACAACTATTTGAAATTTACCTACACAATTAAAGTATATGGACACGTGGTGTACATGGCGGCATCTATTGCATCCGTAATAATAAAGAACTGAGTGGTCCTTTAAATTATGGTTTCTCCGGAACACATAAAATGAATAAAATAAACGCCTAATCTCATAACTAGTTGTACAAAAAGATTTCGAAAACAGGAAATAACTTGTTTTCTTCAAGCAGTAAATAACAACTCCAAGTAGATCCGTTGTCGAGATTTCAACTAGCATTTGATCATAGGTTTAGAATACAAATTTCCAATATGTTGCAAAACAGACTATTTTCAAATAAAGACATTTTTTAACAAATGACTGTCAACAAGTGCATTTTAGTTAGCAGAACAAACTCAGTTCCCAGGAAATTATCCCTTTAGGGAAATTACTTGTCAGCTATATGATTCAAAATAACATTGAGACATCGAAATATATTATGTATAACGAACATAGCAATGATTTCAATATCAGAAATAGGATTATTACCAATTAGTCAAAACAACAGAACAATGAGATCATTGACGGGTAAAATGTAAGAAGTTATTACGTGATATTACGTAATAGACAAAGATCATAATACAGCATTCAACTATTCATTATTCTTGTTAATATCCAGTTATTAAGCGGTTTTAACCTCCCTGCCCTTAAAAAAAAAAAAACCCACAGGTTTGTTCCAATTTTCACTTTCATCCACCCAAACCTTGACATAACAATAAAAATCAGCCTTGCTTTTTTTTTCATTTTGACCCATAGTTTACCATTATATGACAGTCATTAGCATACATTAACAACACTTTTATTTTGACAATCATTTCCAATAATTTATGTGGTAGGTAGATTATGGTTTACCACCTTTTCCTACGTTTATCATATTTCCCTAGGAAACTACCTTTTTCCACATCATAGTGGTCAACATCTTGGTTTTTATATGAGGCATGAACTTGACCCAGCTTTGACTACCACTGCCAACCAACGGTCGGTTTTGTTGTATAAATTGTGTTTTTTTAAGGTTTGATAAGAGAAATAAGTGTCAGATACGACGTTGAAAAAGGTAGTCATTGAAGCTCAACCAACCAATAATTGACAATGGTTGTCAAACATGGGTAAACAGAAAAATAGTTCCAAATACACTCTTGTCAAACAACCATGGAAAAGGTTGAAAATCCTTATGCGCTTTTTTTTTTTTTTTTTTGTAAGGGCAGTACAATGCTGTGGCAGATGTTGCAAATACTTCCGAGGCACTCATTATGGAAGAATTCTATATGGCGCACTCCCCAGGTATTCCTAAGAAAAGAATATTTATTAGACCTTAATTTAAGGCTTTCGTCCGGACTCATTATCTAAAGAATAAATACTGGGGGCAGCAAATAAACCATACTATAATCTTTGTTTGTTTGTTCCTATTTCAAAATTTTCATAATATTCATTTTGCTTGGTTTGGTCAGGACACAATGAGGCATTGTAAAACTAAAGCACTTAATTTTTTTTTAGCTTTAGAAAAAAATAGGTATTATAAGTCTTGAAGTAAATAAGATTAAATGCTCTTAGATACTTTAAACCATGAAAACTCCGTTTATGTTACTTATTTAAAATCTGCATATTTGTTTTATATTTCTCGCAAATAATTGCTATTTGAACACTACATTTTGTGCATTATGTTAATGTCTTCTCTCAATTTCACATTCATTTGAAAACCTTTTCACGAACGGTGACTTTTTTTTCAATTTGTCAACTGAGAACAGAACATACCAAATTTTATATTTTTTGATTTTCAAAGTGCGCCACCGCTACTGATTTTGGTTCATATTTACAGTACAATAGTAAACATGTTTCAATTATGTGCATCGTAATCAAGTGTGTGGATCATATCATATCCATTAAATAATAAAACATTTCAGGTATGTTCCCCTTGAGAAGAATATTATCTGGTCAGAAAATAGAGCATATTCCAACCAATGACAGAAATTGCTTACAAAGCGTACATTTATTCAAAAACTTGTTTAAATTGTCAATTTCCTTGTTAGGCCTGATTAAAGATACAAAATCTCGTAATTTTTACAAAGTTTGTTATGTAATTAGATAGTGGGTGTTATAAAGTGTATTTAATGTCTTTGAATGATTGTTTATAACATTTGTTTTGAAAATCTTGGTGACAGACATATATTTTCAAGCATGATCTTTATTGCAAATGTGACAATCTTTGTCATATTGGCACGTGATCACTTTTCATTGCAGAAAACTTGCATAAAGACATATATTTGCATAAGAAAATTGATAAATGATCCACAATGACACCATTATTAGCTTTATTTCTTGATCTTTAGAAGATGTAAGTGGACCAAGTTATAGACGAGTTTGAGTTATTAATACTTTTCAAAGTGACTGTACATGACTTCCGCACAAATAATTCCAGCTGGGATTTAAATAATTATCATAAATATAAATATTGAATTACTCAATATTAGTTTGCTCTTTTTACATCTCCCTAAAACACAACATAGTAAATAGACTGCCAACTTTGATGAACAATATGACTGTCACATAATATGATATCGTGTCAAGACAGACTCAGACGTTTGTTGTACTTTAAAGTGATGATCATTTCTCCAGCGTTTTTCGAATGAAGTACAAATTTGCAGAACAAGATCAGAAAATAAAAAGGAACCACGTAAAATGCCAATTTCTTTTAATGTCTTCATGGAAAGTTAATTTGATTTCCCCTCGGTTTTTAAAGTCTATTTGAAATAAATGATAATAAAAGAAATGTTTCCTTCACACCTAATGGGTACTTTAACCAGAGTGTACATTTATATCTCGTTAAAAAGAAGCTTTTAATACTCTTTCATAACTCATTCAATTCCTCTGAGAAAAACTACTGCACTTTATGTAAATGAGGCATAAGTAATCTTACATATGAGAAAAACATTTACTTCTGATTAAAGACTTCCGATACTAAACAATTTTTTTCTTCCTTCAAACAGCAAGTCAAATAAGAAATTAAAATGATTTACGAATCTTGATCCAACTCAGAATAAGTTACTTGCAGATTGTGTTATGAAAACAAATACTAATCAACACCTCCCGCTACTCGCCGACAAATAACATCTAAATCACGTAAAAGGTATTTTTCAATTTGTCAGCTGAAAACAGAAACATCCCAAATTTTATATATTTTGATTTTCAAAGTGCGCCACCGCTGTCAAATTTTAGTTTATATTTACGGTACTATAGTAACATGTTTCAATTATGTGCATCGTAATCAATTGTGTGGATCATATTATATCCGTTCAATGATAAAACAATTCAGGTTTGTTCCCCTTGAGATGAATGTCATTTGGTCAGAATATAGAGCATATTCCCACTATTGACAGAAATTGCTTACGGAGCGAAGATTTATTCAAAAACTTGTTTAAATTGTCAATTTCCTTGTTACGCCTGATTAAAGATACAAAATCTCGTAATTTTTACAATGTTTGTTATGTAATTAGATAGTGGGTGTTATAAAGTGTATTTAATGTCTTTGAATGATTGTTTATAACATTTGTTTTGAAAATCTTGGTGACAGACATATATTTTCAAGCATGATCTTTATTGCAAATGTGACAATCTTTGTCATATTGGCACGTGATCACTTTTCATTTCAGAAGACTTGGATAAAGACATATATTTGCAATAGAAAATTGATAAATGATCCACAATGACACCATTGTTAGCATTATTTCTTGAACCTTAGAAGATGTAAGTGGACCAAGTTATAGACGAGTTTGAGTTATTAAAACTTTTCAAAGTGACTGTACATGACTTCCGCACAAATAATGCCAGCTGGGATTTATATAATTATCATAAATATAAATATCAAATTAATCAATATTAGTATGCTTTTTTTACATCTCCCTAAAACACAACATAGTAAATAGACTGCCAACTTTGATGAACAATATGACTGTCACATAATATGATATCGTGTCAAGACAGACTCAGACGTTTAGTTGTACTTTAAAGTGATGATCATTTCTCCAGCGTTTTTCGAATGAAGTACAAATTTGCAGAACAAGATCAGAAAATAAAAAGGAACCACGTAAAATACCAATTTCTTTTAATGTCTTCATGGAAAGTTAATTTGATTTCCCCTCGGTTTTTAAAGTCTATTTGAAATAAATGATAATAAAAGAAATGTTTCCTTCACACCTAATGGGTACTTTAACCAGAGTGTACATTTATATCTCGTTAAAAAGAAGCTTTTAATACTCTTTCATAACTCATTCAATTCGTCTGAGAAAAACTACTGCACTTTATGTAAATGAGGCATAAGTAATCTTACATATGAGAAAAACATTTACTTCTGATTAAAGACTTCCGATACTAAACAATTTTTTTCTTCCTTCAAACAGCAAGTCAAATAAGAAATTAAAATGATTTACGAATCTTGATCCAACTCAGAATGAGTTACTTGCAGATTGTGTTATGAAAACAAATACTAATCAACACCTCCCGCTACTCGCCGACAAATAACATCTAAATCACGTAAAAAGGTATTTTTCAATTTGTCAGCTGAAAACAGAAACATCCCAAATTTTATATATTTTGATTTTCAAAGTGCGCCACCGCTGTCAAATTTTAGTTTATATTTACGGTACTATAGTAACATGTTTCAATTATGTGCATCGTAATCAATTGTGTGGATCATATTATATCCGTTCAATGATAAAACAATTCAGGTTTGTTCCCCTTGAGATGAATGTCATTTGGTCAGAATATAGAGCATATTCCCACTATTGACAGAAATTGCTTACGGAGCGAAGATTTATTCAAAAACTTGTTTAAATTGTCAATTTCCTTGTTACGCCTGATTAAAGATACAAAATCTCGTAATTTTACAATGTTTGTTATGTAATTAGATAGTGGGTGTTATAAAGTGTATTTAATGTCTTTGAATAATTGTTTATAACATTTGTTTTGAAAATCTCTGAAATGACATATCTTTTCAAGCATAATCTTAATTGCAAATGTGACAATCTTTGTCATATTGGCACGTGGTCACTTTTAATTTCAGAAGATTTAGATAAATAAATGGATTTTCATCAGAAAATTGAGAGATGATTCACAATGACACCATTATTAGCTTTATTTCTTTGTTTTTTGAAGATGTAGGTGGACCAAGTTATAGACGAGTTTGAGTTCTTCATTTTTTCAAAAGTGACTGTATATGACTTCCGCACAAATAATCCCAGCTAGGATTTATATAAATAGTAAAAACATAAATATTGAATTCATTGATAATAGTATGTTTTTTTTTACATATCTCTAAAACACAACATAGTAAATAGACTATCAAGTTTGCTGAACAATATGACCGCCACATGATATGCTATCGTTTCAAGACAGACTCAGACGTTTGTTGTACTTTAAAGTGATGATCATTTCTCCAGCGTTTTTCGAATGAAGTACAAATTTGCAGAACAAGATCAGAAAATAAAAAGAAACCACGTAAAATGCCAATTTCTTTTAATGTCTTCATGGAAAGTTAATTTGATTTCCCCTCGGTTTTTAAAGTCTATTTGAAATAAATGAAAATAAAAGAAATGTTCCCTTCACACCTAATGGAAAGTTTGTTTAATTTGTCCGGGTTTTAAAGTCGATTTCAAATCAATGAAAATTAAAGAAATGTTCTTTTCATACTTAATAAACCGTTAACCAGAATGCACATTTGTGTCTGTCTAAAAAGAAGCTGTTAATACTCTTTTATAATTCATTCGATTCCTCTGAGAAAAACTACTAAACTTTATGTAAATGAAGCATAAATAATCTTACATAAGAGAAAAAACATTTACTTTTGATTGAAAACTTCCGACACTAAACAGCTCTTTTTTCTGTCTTCCAACAGCAAATCTAACAAGAAATAAGAAAAGAAAAAAAGGATCTTGATCCAACTCAGAATTAGTTACTCGCAGATCTTGTTATGAAAACACATATAAATCAACACCTCCCACTACTCGCCGACGAATTACATCTGAATCACGTGACCCCAACTCTCATTATACCTGTACTTTGAACACAAAGAACGATAAAGTAGGATGCAGAGATCGAGGCAATAATAAGCACAGGCGATCAAGATCAGTTCGATACTTCTCGCTGATTCGTTGCAACGACAGGTTGATCCAACGTCAATACAGAAGATATCCGAAAATTTAGACAGAAGGAAACTCTCTTTCGAGTAGGAATCGTTACGTGTTTTATTAGATAAGTGGTAATCTTGAAAAACGTATTTTTAAACGGATATCTGATAGTGTATTTTGATCACGCAGAACAAAAGCAAAATGGCACAGGAAACGCAAGCGCTTCAAACATTCTCTAAAACCACTAACTCTGGATTTCAATCAGAGCTAGGAAAAAAGAGTTCTCCTGAAAAGGATTCTGTGAAGTCCAAGAGCCCCAAACAGTTGCTCAACACAAGAAAAAAGTTCTTTAGGACTCAAAGTGAATCAGCTATTGATGTTAGTAAGTTACGATTGCTTAGGAAATCAGACGAAGTCACTGGATTAAATACACCTACGAAGATTATTTGTACATCGGATGACTTTCAGAAAATCCTGATGGAAGCAAAACGATTTAGTTTTCCTCATTCTCGAAACAAAACGATGTCTGCCAGAATCGAGGCTATACCTGAACAAAAAGACAATTTCGTGGAAGGTACGAAAGTAGAGAGGAGAGGCAGCCCACCTGCGGCGTATGATCTTGCTGTTCTTCGAAGTCCAAAGAAACATTTAAAAACGGATCCGAACGGTTTGGAAATTTCTTCACCTAAAGCGAAGAAACCTTTTCAAAGGTCGTTGTTTTCAAAATCAAGCCGGGACGCCAAAGTCTTCGAGTGTGTCCACAAAACCGTTTCGTCTCGCAAGTCTTCAGAACAATGCAAAATATGCGAATCTGAACAAAACTGTTTGCTGGGCATTGTACCAGAAAAGTACATCAAGGAAATTGAAAGCTTCAATAGTAACAAAGAATGTAAGGAAGTCCCAGACGAGAAAGAAATCACCAACGAAAGCAACCCTCTCGAAGGACTTGCGGCACTGACTGCATTTGATCCACAACTTCTCGGCCAAGCGATAGAAAAAAGACTAGCTATAGGAGAAAGCAAACAACAAAAGAAAAGTCCGCGAAAATGTTCCACTCCAGCCCAACGAGATTCTCCTCAATCGTTCCGAACACTGTGGGGACAGAACAATAACACGCAACTATCAAATCGAATCAGCACTTTAGTGTCAAAATTTCCTTTTAGAAAGGATGAAGAAAGTGCTCCAAACAGCGGTATAAGCGTATAAACAAAATCAACAATATATAGATAATTGTTCGGAATAGAACATTTCTTCAAATACAAACGACAATATAGTTTGTTATTGAATTCTTTTTCAAAACTTCCAAACAATTTTAATTGCTTTGATTAGAAGAAAAAGAAACAAACAACTCTAAGACATTTTCGATATTGAATCTTTTGCTTAAAAATGTTATGTTATATCGTTGTATCTTTTAACGGACCGTGCTAAGATCTTAAATATCATACATTAATTTTACTTTTGCTTTGCTTTCACTAGAAGAAAAAAGCAAAACAAATCTAAGACATTTTGGATATTGAAACTTTTGCCTAAAAATTGTCAAGTATGACAAAACGTAATTTGTTACGTTGTATTTTTTAACGGATTGTAGTGAGATATTTCAAATATCTTACTTTCATTTTATTTTTTATTCCAAGACTATCCTTTAATAGTGAACATTTTCGTGATTATGGAAATATCCTTTAAAAGGTAAACGCAATTTACATTGTTTTATTTTATTTGTTTTACTTTGTACTCTTCGGGTCACCTTTGTAATTGCATTCATAATGTTTATCAAAATTCTCAACTGAACGTAATTAGCATAACAATTTGCTCTTGAATTGGTTTTTGACAAACAGGGCAAACAATATCATGATAGATTTTATTTTAAATCTAGAGTTAACTAAAATAGTTCAACTAAGCGTTAGTAACTTTAATGTACATTACCTCTGTAGAAAGAAAGGTTAATTCGATACGTTTTAACCTAACATTTATTATGCAACAAATCAAATGGGCTTCATATTAGCAATGCATCATTGCGAAATTGAGCCTCCAAAAATCTGAAGATTGGGGTTAGGTAAATTTGTGTTGGTCAAAGAAAGTAACCTAGCGGACGTAATTAAGCTTCATGCTGTTGGAAACGATGTTATCGTAACGATATCCTAACAGGTTAAATGTGAATTTAGATAATTATATTTCTTAAAGCAATCGTGTTAAATTTACTTAAGAGCATGTTTTTTTAATTATTCATCGCTCACCTTTGCGAGAGAAAAATTATCTGGAAAATATGTTGAGTTGTGACGTAATTTGAGTGCTGATTCTTCCCAATCCATACCTTACATGTAGTCCAACTGCCCCTTTTACACATATCACTTTACGGCATCTTTCAGCTTGTTTCGAACCTTTTTATACAATTTCTTATTTTTTTTTTATCCTTTTTCATGTTATTTTATCTTATAAGTTATTCTCCAAATAAATGAGGGAATATTTTGGAGTCATTCTATTACTTGACGATTATTTCCATAATATGTTACTCTACACTAGTGCTCATAGAATTACCATTTGGATTAAACTAGCATTGCAAAAATCTAGAACTCTAATAGAGTGTGAAGGATATTCTAAAATGTGCAGGCAGAAATAAAGGTGTTGTAACACGATTACAAAGATTGTATTACGTTTATTACAGGCAGACGGGCAAAAATAAAGACGTTGTATATATTATGCCAGATGAGTATCCAATATTTTACGAATGCATAATTGGTATTGTACAGCAGTAAGTTGCAGCAGCTTATAAATATCTATGTTTTTTCAAGTCTATAAGTCTATTACATTGTTCCACCATATTCAGGCATTGATAACTTTGATGAAGCTTTAGAAAATGGAAAACTATCCTACTGATATAAGCAGAATTTTGTACATTTCGCACAGTATTAAAGAAAAAAGAAAAAAGTTAGTTTTTGACTAATTGTCCTAACTTTTCTTGAAAAATCTTCCAATGCTTCCATATAAATTCACTGGTCTCTTGGCGAAAATGATTTAATCTTAACATATGAAATGCACACCGGTGCGCATACACTAATTAGTCAAAGGTCATCACATGTTAATCCACAAAATTGTATGTAGCCTATATGTAAATAACCATTTTCTGGACAAGTTGATGTATCTAATGAAACAATTACTGTAGTAATGTTCTACATCTTTGTTTAACATTCAACTCTATGTCTCTTAACATGATGGTTGTAAAATACATTCTTTAAAACACGAGAAACGTTTTTATGTTGAATATTATTCGTATATTAAATTAACTTCTCAAGGTGTCTAGACATCTGCGAATTTTACTTTTATTGTACACTAGAACCTACTAGATTGGAAATTCGAAGGTCCAAGGACATCTGGGATATTTCCCTTAAATGTATACAAAGGTCGACTTAAAAACTAAAAGTCGTTGATTTAAGTAAGGAAGTGTACAGTACGTACATTTTTGATCTAAGACGATTCATGAGCATAACTATTTACATAGTATGAAAGGCTCCTCCTGTGGTAAACGATTGAGTCTATTTTTTAGGTCACAAAAGAAATAAC
The DNA here is from genome assembly GCA_020152595.1 of Chiridota heheva. Taxonomy (NCBI): domain Eukaryota; kingdom Metazoa; phylum Echinodermata; class Holothuroidea; order Apodida; family Chiridotidae; genus Chiridota; species Chiridota heheva. The sequence continues at coordinate 1,776,564 of JAIGNY010001464.1, read as the reverse complement.
ATTGCTTATCGGTTTAGTACCGCGTCGTGTATATATGCTTTGCTTATATATTTATTCTATATAGCACTTATCAAATTTGAAAGAATCTCGTCACAACACTTTTTGTCTGCGATGTAAACCTGCAAAAGTGTGTTCGTTGATGAGATATTTCTGCGGCACCATACCTTTCATACTGAATACTTGTATATTTAGGATTAACGAAATTAATGCATAATTCAAAAATCCTAATTTGCAGATTACAAAACCTAATTGTTTAAACCCAATCAACAAAATATCATCATCTAAATTTATGTAGATCTTAAATCAAGTCAATTTACTTTGTTATACAATGCAAATATAAGACTGGAAATATTTATAAATGAAATGTACATATTGGTATGTTTACTGCAGTTCATACTGAAATAAATGAGAAAAAATGAGAAACAATGTGGCTCATGAACTTGTTACTACATTACAATTTTCATTAACCAAAACATATCCGTGGATCATATTTTTTAGTTTGCGAGTTCTCTTGATTATAAAGTTCAAAATAAAATTAATGATATATAATATCCTTCCACTTTGACTACATGTTACACCATGTCTGTAATTCATATCCACGTTATGGATTGGGCTTGGGGCGAATGTCCCTATTCCCTAAGAGAAAACGAAGGTCGAAGATGCAGTGGAGGTCTACGGCATACAACCTCTCTTACTCCCCCTTCCCCAGTTCAACTTTTTCCCAAAGATGCTAGTGAATTTCAAGATAACACGCTCAAGCCGCAGTAATATCAATTGTTTATACAAAAAAATGTCCGAATTTGTTTGAAAACTTATCGGAAAACGACCGTGGGAGGGCAAATTTATTTCCAGTTTGCACTTGTCTGGCTGCATCTTGTAATACAATTTTCCTCGAACATCAGACTGAAAAATCCTCAAGTATACGTTCTCATAACCTATTACAATAATCTACACACGGAATTTTGCAAAAATACAATACCGCCGAATAGATCAATCGTGGTAAACAGATAATTGATTGGATGGAACATATTTATGAATACAATTTATGAATATACTGTATGATGCACTTTAATATCACATAATTTCACAATTTGATTGAAGTTTAGAAATTGATAGATATCATGAAACATATTACACCCTGTCTCGATTACTACATTACAGGTCACGCTTTATGTATTTGAAAGGTTGCCTTTCCATTTTCTGTGAGGCTGAAATTCAAGTTCCTTGAATCTGTTGCGTTACTGTTTTGTGTGATTCAAAATATAAGGATATTACAAACTAATAGCTAATAAACTTCATTACACAAGCAAATAGAGAAAGCAGCAATTTTCCATTTTCTCGTTTTTAACAAGGCGCATCGAATTTGTACGGACAAATTATGTAATTCTCTTTACTTAGTACATTCCACGCAACTTGACAACAGCCTTTTTTCAATGTAGTGTTTGTAACAAGTAATAGGAAAGGCAGATTCATTAAAATTATATAAATGTCATTGCAATTATCCCCATTAGGATGGGAAGCAATATCTGCATTCTGATGAAGAAAGTAATCATAAAAAGAATTGTGTTGACACGAACAAATGAAATTCAGTGGAATTTAACAAAATATGGTTACAGAATTATCACAATGAACATACTAAGGGAAGAGATATTCGTGAAGAATTACAACAGAAGCAAGTATAATATGACTACGAGTAGTATATACAAGCTTAGTTGTAACCGTACGGTACAAAATGAAGCTGTGAAAATACTGAAATAAGTAATGTCGAATAGCTAAAAATTAGTTTTTAATTTCTAAAAGAAAAGCTTTTTTCGCAAATCTTTCTTTATGGCAGAAAACATTTTAGTTTTTTTTAAAGAAAAAATGGCTTTAAAAAACCTATAACATTGTGTACCGGATTATACCTTACCGTAAGATTAAGCTATACTTTCCTCTAACTTATGGCATTACATGATTGCGTGTCGATACTTCCCCAAACTGATGACATCACATTATTCCGTGTCTACATTTTCCTTTACTTCATGACATCACAGTAATACTTGACGGCACTTTCCTTAAATCATTACATTACATTATTGCGTGTCGGCAATTTCCTTTAGCTCATGATATTACGCACGTGTCAGCACTTTCACTTAAATTGTAGCTTTACACTATTACGTGTCAGTACTTTTCTTTACCTCATGACAATACATTATAGTGTATCTGCACGTTCTCTTATCTCATGACATTACACTATTTCGTGACTCTACTTTCGTTTAACTCATGGCATTACATTATTGCGTGCCTGCACTTTTCTTTAACTTATGACATAACATTATAACGTATCAGTACTTTCCTTCAACTCATGACATTGTATCATTGCATGTACGCACTATCCATTAACTCGTGACATTACAACATTGCATGTCGGAACTTTCCTTTATCTCATTACATTACATTTTTGCGTATCCGGAGTTTTCTTTAACTGATGACATTACATTATTACGTGTCTGTAATTCCCCCTTAACCCATGGCATTACATATATTACGTATCTTCACTTCCCTTTAACATATGACGTTACACTATTACGTGTCAAAACTTTCCTTTAACTCTTGAAATTACATTATTGAGTGTCTGTACTTTTTCTTAACTCATGATGTTACCTTATATTAATACGTGTTGGCACTTTCCCTTAGCACATGACATTACAGTATTGCTTGTCTACACGGATCGCATGTGAAGTAAGCTAGGTATGCAGTATATGCACTAGCTGTGAAGAAGAACCTGTGCTAAATCTACTATTGACAAACAGAGTGCATAAGTGCACTAATAGTTGTCAATCTGAAATGAATATCAGAATAAGAATTTGGTTTCTTTTTTTTGTTTTACTTATCACACATTATCCATAAACTTAGGTAGGATTCAAATGTAAACTTTTAATCTGTTATGTAAAAAAATCTTGATATTGCTCTGTTATGTTGTACCACTGACTTTGAACTAAGTCTGTGTAGTTTGAAACTTAATTAACTTTTATATCTTATAAAGCTTTAGAGGTAAAACCTTATCGCGGTATTGAAAGAAAAGAGATGCATTGTCACACAATGTACAAGACTACAATGCATTTTGCCACAACATCGATTTTTCATTGTTTTTCAATCAATATTTTCTTCACCTTTCATGAATTCATCAGCTTAACCTTCAACGTCATCTTTCGCTCTGATTATCTCTTCTTAAACCTTGCTGCTTTGTGAACTCTACCAAATCGAAATCGGTCAACAGCCAGAAATGAAATATTTGATTCAGATTCTCTTGTAATATGTAGGGAGTCACTTAGTGACATTTCAGAATTCTTCTTTATCCTGAAAATTCCACACAATATCAGGCTGGTATATTCCTTTAATAAGAAACCTGCTAAATACATGAGCATTATGTAGCCGATTTGCTCCAAATATTGTTGTGAAGACAACAGAGCTATATTAGACCTTCTGTGTTACACAACTTACGGTGCTATAATTTCATTTAAATCATGAAATATCAAAGACAAGACGTTACCTTCATAAACATTTGAATTTTCATGAAAGATTTAAGGACTTACATCAGGGATGTTCGGTTTTCCACATGTTATAAAGTTGAACATCTCAAGGCCATAAAACATTTACGCATCACTGCCCCCGCACGCTTTTACGTTCTGTTCTTGAGCATAACAAATACAGTCTAGCTAATGCAAATATGGTCAGAAGTGCATAAGTTAGGACGACTCACAACATCATCACCTCATCAACTTGCCCATGACTGCTTGAACCGTATGAATCAGCAACTTAATTAGCCTATAAACTGATACATTTTGAAATGATACAACTTCAGAATTAATATATGACACTATTAGGGCTTCATTAATTGCTATTCACTTGGTCGGAATTGTAACCTGAGGTCATCAGACCTCATAGCAACCGCGCGCATTTACCCCGCACTGGAGTGAAAATAAAGCGATCAGCTGTGTTTGTTACATGCCATACGTACCGCACACAGTAAACGCAGGCGGACTTGCCCACGTGCATCGCGCAAAGATTTGTTTTCACTCAAGTAAATGACGTCATCTCCCGGATGTGACGTGAAAACAACCAAGTGAATAAGGAGAAGGAAAGCATTATAAGGTAGATTTTTAGGAGGAGATATATGTGTAAATAAGTATAAAATGATCCATAAGAGGGATTTGATTTATTGTGCAAACGATGATTTTAATCCTCAAAAATATATATGAATTGAAGGTACTTGCTCAAACGACACAAAACGATACAATTTTCCATCAAACCCAATCTTAAACATGAAAAGCTGTCTTAAAGAACTTATCAAACTTTCGTGTGGTATAAATAGTCTTCTGCCGACTAAAATTCATTAAATTTACATCTTTGGAATGAAAAATAAAAAAGAGTTTTTGAAAAATTATCATTTTACTGTTCTTACCAATATATTCCAATTACTGGATGAAGTAAATAAAATATTTTGTCAAATGTAAAGTCAATAAGGCAAATTATTGTTTTCTCTTCAAAATATGGTGACAAACAATTAAGAAATACAAGCAAGAAACTGTAGAACTGACAACTCTGAGTATCTGTTTTTTGACGTGCATATTGTATTGAAAACAGGCAGGAATATAAAAAATAGAATAAAAAATTAAAATGTTATGTTTGTAATTTATGTTGTTGGGATGTGTTACATGCTCTTCTCTTTGTCATTTTCTTCAATGGATGTTTAAGCAATTCAATATCATTGTGTCTTAAATTCTGCAGGATAGCAATTACATGTAATCTAAGGTAATTCTGAAAATCAATACTATAGGTTTCTGTAAAAGAATTTGCATTTTCTACTGATCAATACAAAGCTGACACAGTTTCTCTGTTGACACAGAAAAGTGTCATCTTGAAACAAAAATCCCCTCGCTTTGCCTCTTCTTTAAAAAGCTGAGATAAAGAAATAACTGTCCCAACAACATGTTTACTTGCTACAATCTCTATGTGATGACATCACAACATAAAGGATTTACAACTTGATATCTTGTTTTTGAAGGTACTAACCAGTTTCTTTTTTATTAGATGCGTCGTCTTTAAAGTTCATGATTATCCTAACGTTCTTATTTGGGCGTGTTTTGACCTTTATCGTAATTCAATTATGTAACTAGGACGTGCAAAACATTTCAACATCTGAAGTAAACAGACGCGACGTAAGTAATAGATGTATATGGCTGGCCAAGCGGGTGATAAGATCTCCTAATATTACGCCTAAGTTAAATCCATTCTTACGTCGTAAAAATCAGTTTATATATCGTAACAATTCCATTTCTAAAACGGGTCGCAAATTGGTTGTTTCCTTTAGGCATAAGAATAGACATAGATTTAAATGTAAAAACTAATTTCCAGACATATTTCACGTCAAAGAAAATCAATTCTTACGTCGTAACAATCATTTCTTACGTTGTAACAATCACTTCTTACGTCGTAGCACTTCGATTGCATGCGTCTATAATGGTTCGCTGATTGGCTGTTTTCTTTCAAAGTAGGAATAAATCTTAGTTTTCACGCGTAATTTTTTTTTCTTACGCTTAAAGGAAACAGCCAATTAACGATAAAATGTAACAGTTTTAGACGTATAAAATAGAATTGTTACAACGTAAGAACTGATTGTTATGACGTAAGAATGGATTTTTCTTAGGCGTAATATTAGGAGACGTTTTGACCCGCATGGCCAACTATAGAAATAAACTTACAGAAAGAGACCTAGATCAAATGATTGTGGAAGAAACAGTGTTACTTGTTTGCTTGGCAGTTTAATAAATTAGATTATATTCTTGTAATCCGTGCGCATGGACAACTTACATGAAAATTTAAAGAGAGATTGATCCATCGTCAATATTTCTGTTAAATTCTAGTGACGTCACTTCTTTTGCGGTAATTGATTAGCTTGTCGGTGATTGTGTAAATGTTTAGACCAATCAGAAACATTGGATTGTATCGTATTTTTATCACCGATTAACACGATATCTAGCCTTTAATTTTGCGCTTGAAAGCTTTCGGCAGATTACCTAAAAACTCTTAGGGCGAACATTGTGATTTAATGTCTCAGAGTTACATAAAAAATTCGTAATTTTCTGCTATTTGGTCTATTCTGTTACTACGCTTTTAAGCTTTTTTACTTTTGTTTTCTCAAACCTGGCATGACAAATGCGAGTAGCAAATATCTAACCATTGGATTACCTGAGGTAAATAAATCACTTTTAAAATTCTCCTCTCAGAGACACAATCAGATGTTTATCTCACATGCATCGTCAGGAAAAGTCATCTCATAAATATACATATAAACTTTGGCCTCAAAGTTCCTTATTGCTGCTACTGAGAGTATATCTCCGTCGATATTATAGCGGAAGTTGTACGTGCACGTTTGATTGTACTCGACAGGTGAACGACCGTCGTCGAATGAAACTTCTAATAAAATGTTGCACACTTGCAAAACACCTATTATTATTATTTTTTCAAACTTGGTATGGAAAATGCGAGTGGAAAATATTTAGAGCCATTGGATTAATCATAATCAATATCTAACATTCAAAATTTGCCTCACGAAAACAAATTTTCTAGAATTATTTAAAATGTAAATTGCATAAGATTTAAAAGTAAAGTGGCAAGGCATTATGGGTAATTTAGGCGACCTCTGTTACATAAAGAACCTTTTGGATCATAATTCAAGTCTGCTCCCGGCCTACAAAACTATTCATTTTTTCAAAAGGTCCGTATGAGCGTTCCGTTAAATTTTAACACATAAACTTTGGGTCTCGAGAGTTTTAGATATTTGTCTTGAAATATCAGTTGTTACAGAAAAGTCGTAGAAGGTTATTTTTTATATCATATTTTTGAAAACTAGCATGTTTGCTGTTACTGAAACTAATAAAACCTTAGTCCCATGTTACGTAAAGAACGAATGTTGAATTATGGGTAACGCTTTATGCATAAATATGTGTTAGTCTTATAGTTTCCTAATGTTCTTCGACTATAAGAGATATTCATATATGATTTGTGTTCGTATATATTTCTTAGGGAGAAGTTGCCCATAACTCACAATTTCTTAATGTATAATCGAAATATTTCCTTTCCTTTCAGCAGTTCAGTTTGGTGTTTGAAAGACCACAAGCAATATACCGTGTTACCCACTGTTTGCATAACATTGCAAGCAGATAAGTTCACAACAACAAAAAGTGTCTAATCATACGTTTAAAGGCACAACGAATCTAATTAAATGATTAGTAGACTTCCTAATGATGACCTTTATTTTGAAATTTACTTAAACAGTCGGCACAGCTACAGCCTTGAATAAACATCTCACAATAAGAACGAAGTTTATTAATAAAGAGATAGATTTGATATTGGCGAGAATGAGTTTGGTTGGTTTAGGAAATATTAGATTGTTATTTATAATATACATTATCATCCAGGCTTCAACGTCATGTCTCTAAGTGAGAAAGACATTAACAAAGGTTTTGCTTTCCTAAGAGGACTTTGCAAATATTTCTTAAGATGATCTTATTTTTGACTTTCAATTTTACTTTCAAGCCCTCCACTTTTCAGTCTTTGACAAAATGATAATAATATAAATATGTAAACCTATAAATTGCAGAAAGATATCCACAAAAAGGTGCTGATGCATGACGCAATACAACATTCGAAAAAACATATTTACAACAGTGAAAGCAACAGCACAATCAAATTAAAAAAGTACATTAAAGAAAATACAAGTTTTGAATCTATATACCCAACCAAATACAGAAGATCTACCACCTATAACTAGATATCTGGAATATTGAGAGGATGGTAGGATTAAAGATTTAAAGTAACTTTGTGTAATAATAATAATGAAGAGATTATTACATTTCTATGCATGTCAAAGTCTTGTTTTCTAGGTTATCAAATCATCTTATCCTATTATGGTTTCTATTAAATATGTTCTCACAAGAGATTGTTTGCCGAAACTTATGTTCTGCATGTCACGCATTTTGCAAGAATAAATGTTTCGAATTCCGACAAACTCTGCTATTCAAAGCGGTAAAACTTACTTAGCGGCCTCTCCAATCAAAGACTGCCTGAGGACTTACACATATGAAACGTTTTGCTATAAACATATTCGTATGCATTACATCCATATAAGGTTTCCTTTGTTATTTAAAAGAAGAAAAAAAAAACTTTTACTTTCGTTAGGTTAATGTCCTTGCTTCTCATACACTGTGGTTGTTTGAATTTGCTGAATTTTACATTGGCAAAGGATGAAATTTCTGGAGTTGAGATAAGAGATAAGATAAATGTATATCAAAAACATCATATTTTGGCCTAAGGCTATACTTATTTATCCATACTTCTGTCATTTTGAATCGAGGGTTCTATGGATGTAATCTATGTGAAAGTCGTTCTTTATGTAATTTGTTTTTTACGTAATATGGCGGATATTTTCTTTCTTCAATATTTATTTTGTATCAGTCTTTTCTCCTGTTTTTTTATATTTTTCCTATACACAGAGATGCGGATGCAAGCAAGTACATGGCAGCTGACAATTATAAAACCCTGGTAAAAATATTCAAAAGACAGGTCACTGAAAATTAGATTGTTTTCGACATTCCACATCTCATCTAAACTTAACGTAGTTACTGTAGAGATTGAGTGTTTATTGCTTTTTAATTTCCATGCATTTTAGAACGTGCTAAAAATGCATTGACCATTATAGCAATTTCATCTAAGTATGATGACAAAATGCTTTGCAAACCGTAGCATATGGAACAAATTTTAATTATACATTTGGTAAAGAAAACAATAATATTTATTTTGGAAGATTTTAAGAAAAAACAATCTAGCAAACAACCAAAGGATTAGTTTAGTGGTGAACTAAGCTTAATTTACATGCAAAGGGATTTTAGAAAATAAAAACGAGAGGGCTTTTATAGAAATATAAATGGCGAAGAAACGATGTCTTATTCCGTTAAGGAGTTTATCAAGTTTAAAGCTTTTTGTTATCTGTGTATAAATGACTGGTATAGTAAGTCCATCATTAAAAGTGTACCCTTTATCCTTACGTTCTTCACAATTATTAGTGTAGTTTAAAGAGAATATATTTAGATTTTGTACTATCTGAATTATGTTTCCTTAAATTTTTGTAAAGTGGTAAATTATAAAAACCCTCACAAGATTCTGTTTTACTACTTTCCTGACATATTCAATGGTTATAAGCCACAAAGTCGCAAGTCAAACTATTATTTATCTTTTAAAGATTTGACATCACAATTAGTGATTGCAGTCTTTCTATCTTAACTTAGAACTGTAAACTTAAATATCTTCTGAACGGAGTAAGATTTTTGAATGTTGTCATCACCACTTTGTTTCCTTTTAAATCCTATTGAAGATGAGCTAGATTGATTAATTCGTTCAACTGGTGTATATTTTCCACACACAAACACTGATGCATTCACTGACACCTTGTAAACTGGCTGAATCTATTTGTTTTCAATACATTCAAACAGTAAACAACAATGCATGTGGATATCTATTTTCTATAAGACACGGACGTCTTTCCCCTTTTACTTCCTTTTTTAGCTATTTGCGGTACTTTTGTTTTCATACATATATTATACTAATCAATATATATATATATATATATATAATGCATGTAGTGGCTAAGTGGTTTAAAAATCATGCTCGTATTCGAAAGGTACCGGGCTGAACGTCCGTCATGAACGCTGCATTATGTCCTTGAGCAAGACACTTTACTCTACTTGCTTCCGTCAACTCAGCTCCTAAATGAGTACAGCATTGTTGGGCAGTTAATCTGCGATGGACTGGCGTCCCGTCCAGGGGGAGTCATATACTGTTATCCGCTTGCACCACTGAATCCGGGGATAAGCACCAACTCTATGAGTCTAAAGGCTCGATGGTTTTAGCTTTTTAGCTATTAGATGTATGACACAATTTGGATCTTGCTTTTAGCAGGAAAGAGCCTCAAAACAAAGCAAGTTTTAAAGTGAACAATAGAGAGCAATCAACTTTTCCACATTACCTATATTTCTTCGAAATACAATTATTATGCACTTACAAGCACGTTGCAGCAGACCATTACTAAACGTGCCAAAAAACAAAGCAAACATGTAACCAGATATATGTTGTCTATACATGTCTATCTCCTAGGACATAATTGAAAGTTTCTGGCAACTACTATATTCTCAACACCTGTAATTTCTGGAACATCTTGTTTGCTTTGACTATTTGTAATATGGTATTTTTGTTTGCATATATACATATGTTTTCAAACAAATATGAGTCAATGGTGCAGTTAAATTAGCAAGGAAAGGGCAACAAAAGCGATTATTGTGTACAACATAGTGCAAATTTTAGTTGTTATGCTCCTTAAAATCTCAAACAGTGAGACCCGATGTGATATATAAGCAGGTCGGGCCAGACTTTTCCTCATTACTTTCTTTATTCTGAAAACCACAAATTATTAGAATCAAAATTTCCTTATCCATGGTTCCATTGTTCTAGTTCTTCTGTTGGTCCTGGGTTGTTGTGGAAGCTGGTGTTGAGTATCAAATTAGCAATAGATGAAGTCCTTATTGCGTGGTTGAGTGGTTAGTTTAATTAAGTGGTCTCATTATTTGCTACATTCAGCTTGTGGTTATGATTTGCTGGAACATTTTTTTAAGGACAAAGACAAGTCATGATCTACAGAAATAACATGCCTTTGTTAATGATCTAATAAGCACACTGAAACAGACCATTACTAAATATGTTAAAAACATTAGAGAATTGGGCTGTTTCTTTATTTCCATCTTCTTACTTACATCTCAAAAGACTAAATGTAAAGTTTCTGCAGTTTACTATTTCCTTACTATGTGCATTGATTTTTGTATTTAATCTGGGAACTAGTGGTATTTTGTTTTCTTTTGCAAATCGATACACTCTATGCCACAGTTTTAGATATACTTTAATCCAGGTAAAAATACTAAATGCATAACACAAGTTTATAGCAGTATATGTTCTACAAAACGATCCTGACAGTTTTAAGTGTGTTTTATTTATTTCACATTAAAACGCTGATTGATAAACAACCTCGTTGAGCCCGCCCATTACTAACATCTACTCGAAGAATCGAAGAGAGAGATCAAGAAATGGATTGCTTAGATATATACATCTCATTCACATTAAGCTAAAGAAATGTGATGAAAACGGTTTTGTGTTCTGTACGTCAATGTAACCATGCCAATTTATGCATTAGAGAGTAAGATAATTTGATGGCATTAAATGGTGCAGTATTTGTGTAAGAAGCGAGAAAAAAGATGCTAAATCACATTAGTTCTCACTTGAATTTGATTCGTTGTCTAACAATCCTTTCAGATCAGTCGATATACGATGATGGAACAGTATATTCCAAAAAGCCAACCCTTATGAGTATTATAGTATTGTTTCCTAGTGTTTTTGATATTTAAAGTAGAAATAACTTATTAATGTCAGTTAATCTTTAAAATACCAGCCTTGAATTATTTTGTTCCTGGAATTTA
>JAIGNY010001464.1:1717500-1760000 GCA_020152595.1 Chiridota heheva | reverse complement strand
TATTTGCAGAAATGAGATGGTGCATATTAAATTGTTACAACAACGGAAAACTGTACACAAGCAAGCATAAAGAGTAGTTTCTTGCATGATGATTAAAATTGCGTATGATTTGTAAACTAATGAATATGTGTGCGACGAAACTGAATATATTCCTTCCAAAAGAGAAGGAATATATTTTCTATAAGAAGAACGAGAAAATTATTCAAACTATCCAGAAATGGATAAACGGGTGGATGGGAACACATGCGGGAAAAGTGAAAAATTGATTGATAATAAGTAATTTGTTGTTTGTAGTTTATCGTTGTCATGGGTGAATTCACGTGTACAAGTTAACCTAACTTTGATGTGTTTACCCTAGCTTTCCACCTTTTGTAAATAAAAAAGACTCTATATTGCTTATTATTCTACATATGTCGAAAAACGTAAATGTTGTTGACATCATTTGAATTCTTTTTAATTCGAGAACAACAACTGCTGTTATTTGTTGAAGAACCCCAAAATTATGAAATAAATGGCAATTAATGATTTCATATGACAGCATCGAAATTTTCAACTTGGATTAAACATTACAGAATATATAGGCAAGCAATTTACCTATAATTGATGCTTAATTATATAATGCACGTGGCAACAACGTGAATGCCATAAAATGAAGTAACTGCCCAGCGAAACACTTAAAAGAAATAACATACTCTCGCTGACTATGCAAACATAGTGTGACCTCTAATCAAAGGAATGATAAGAAACGGACGGAAATAATCTAGTGGAGTGGTGTTAGATTTGTCAAATGCAATTATAAACGCACCAAATGCATTGAAACCAAACTTCTCAATAACATTGGATGGCAAACACTGGAGGAGAAGAAAGGTTTCCCGCCTAAGCACCGTGTACAAGATCGTCAATGCCGAAGTTGATATCCACATTAACCGATACCCAACGTTCTCGCCTGCCATAAATGAAAATTGTTTGCCACTTACTGCATAATACAGAGCAAGCCAAATACCTTGAAGATGCAACTCCAATGGAAGCAGCATTACCGCCGCAGAAGCGTAGCTAGCTCTCATACTTTTCTACAAGTTCAGTGAATATCTGACTTAAGACATATCTCCTGCAATGAAAAGCATCCTCTAGCCATGCTAGCAGTCTAAATAGATTATCAAAACCAGAGACATGTGTCTTTCATTTTTATCAGAGGCTTGTATATCCGTTGTTCTTCAAAAATATAAACAAGGTGGGCTATTTTGGTATGGACGCCCCGTAATAACATTACAAATATCTTTGTTTACAGGATCTGACATTGAACAATTAATCAATCGTTCAAGTGCAATCGTAACAAGAAAAAAAGGAAGCAAACTCTAAGATTATTGCGGACCGTAGATAATGCTTAATTCATGCATTACATAGATAAGATGGAAGTCCGCATCCAGTAATAGCTCTCAACATTAACACACTTATAAATCTCACGCTTTTATTCCACTTAAAATTCCATGACGTAAAAAACACTCTAAAGTACAACTTTGGAATTAAGGTTAACAGACCGGTCCACGCTCCTGAAACGGAGATTTCCTGATCGGGAGATTTTGTCATTATAACCCACAAGAGATCTTTCCAAATTCAAATCAATCCAAAGAAGCGCATAACGGTAAAACAGGTTTAAGTCACAGGTAGGAAAAATGCATATGAAATATTTAAATTTGATTGATGTAACAAAACAATGAAATTATTTTCTCCATTTTCAGCAGCATAAATTTGACTTTAAAATTTTTTTTTTTTTAATAGCAGATTTTAACATTTCAATCACCAACTAAATCTCAAATCATACAGAAATATTCATTCCAATATCATTTTCAAAGTATACAACTTTAGAATTACAAAATTTGACAAGCAAAAAAGCTAAGAGCTGAACGTTTTTAGCAACAATTAAAATTGTTTTCGATTTTCATGTTTCGATCTCCCAATCGGGAGATCTCCCGATCGGGAGCGTGGACCGGACTGGTTAAAGTTGGTTAATTCACATTAGTTGCGTCATAACAAATTGAAGGGAAAACACTGAATAGTTCAATAAAATATCCATTTTGTTATGCATATAATGTTAATTAGTGTGTGTGTGTGTGTGTGTGTGTGAGCGCATTTTTATTGGCTTGGCCCCATACCCTATTGTGCAGACGATCATTATTCCACCAGTATTTCATTGGTCTTTTATAATCACGTGAATTTTGGTCATGTGCAATTATTTAAATTTGTTTTCTGAAAGTTGCTGATTTTTGTATGAAAAGGTCTATAGCGTATGAGTGTACAAATGGCCATTACATATAAACTTACTTTAAATCCACTTATAAATTTCCCGTTTTTATTCCACTTCAATTTACATGACGTAAAAAACACTTTTACGCCTTTAGGAATTAAGATTAAGGTTGACAAATTTCCCATTACTTGCGTCATAAAAAATCGAAGGAAAAAAATGTAGTCTGATATCACTATATATGAAACGTGAAACAATAATTACAAAATCTATATACATGACATACTTATAGTACTAGTCACGCTAATGGTACAATGTAATCATGTTTAATCTGACAGAAAAACATATATCAAGTTTCACAAAAATGGTATGTTCGTTGACAGAAATCGATTAATTTTGCAGATGAGGAAGTTTGGCTTTCGCATCTGCAGATCTATGTCTTTGTCAATATAACATCATAAGTAAAAATCGTAACAGCGCGGAAATAGAAAATCGATGCATACTGTCTGTTTATGAAGTAAAGACTTCTTCGACAAGCAATGTATTGAAATGTTGAAAACATATCTAGCAAGGTTAATGTAAAGTAGCTCATGTTGGGCGTGAAAATTAAATATGTGTATAATATGACGACGTGTTTTGAAATGTATATTTCTGTATGTGATTTATGCAGGTTGTTATCAAGGACGAATTTGGAAAGGTTTTATTTTCAAACATGATTTAAATTAATCAGTTTTGAAAACAACTTGTCTATTTGACTACATCTGTGGCGGTAAGAGACTGTTGACAGAATTGAAATAAATACTGAGTAAACAAGATTAACAAATGCAATATGTTTTGCCAATTTATTGATCAATGATGTAATGCTATCCAAAAATGCAAAATACGTTTGGAACAAAATAACCCTAAAGTCATGAGCCTTGATGAGAAACAACACCAAATTTGAGATTTTTTGTGGTATTTTGTTTATGTTAACATTAGTAAAGACACTGCATACAAATTTGTGCTGCAATTTCCAAACCACAAAATACTCGTATCATTCCACAAGATTAATTTTGAATCATAACATTGAGATATAGTTCTGTGCTCATATTTTGTTTCACCTTACCCGCTAGCATTGATTACAGAAAATACTCATAGATTTTAAATTACACATACCATGCTCTGTGCTGTATACACATACTTTCTTGGGAAGGTCATTACAAAGGATTCCATTATACGCCGATGTGTGTGATTACAAGAACACCCTTTGAAAAAGAGCTCTCGAGGCAATTATTTGTTTTACATGGATAGCAGTGGAATGTCTAGGGAGGAGGGAGTGGGAGGGGCTGGCTATTGGGCGCTTAGTCTCCCCAAAATAACATAGCCCCACAATCCCCCAAAATTGTCAAAAAATATATAATTAGCTACATTGAATAAACTGCATCAAATGTGTAGAAAATAGAAGATGGCATTTTTTGTAATCGTATCGACTGAGTTATTGTTCATTTTGGACAAAAACGTTTACATTTTGCAACAAACTTCTCCATTTTAGACCAAATATCTTTTATTTTTTTCATCAAATTTTAAATTTTGACATTTTTCAGGTTTTTATTTTTATCAAAAATCTTCAATTTTAGACCAAAACTTTCAAGTCTAGATCACAATCTACAACATAGAACAAAAAAGGTTTGAAATGAGAGGTAAAATTGCAATATGAGGGCCATTTACGCATGGTCCCCCCCCCCCCTTCCCCCCACACCCATCCCCCACCCTCACCCACAAAATTGTGTACCTTTTCGGTAGCGCTAATTGGGGAAAATTTTCATGAATTTTAAGGATATCTTGGACAAAAATGTTCTTTCAAGTTTGGACCACAATCTACAACTTACGTTGAAGTTCTTATAATATCAGGGATGTTCGCGTGCGCATGATCCACCCAACAATATTTTTCAAACAAATACAAGTTTAGAATAGACATTTACCTTTCAAATATAAGAAAGCGGATTAGCAAGCCCGTAGCAAGGGTGTGGGGTGGGGAGTAGGGGAAGGGATTCATCCGAATGAACCAGCCCTATTTTTCTGAGAAAGTGCCTTTTTATAATCTAAAATATAATAAACACCCAGAAGTTTACATTTTTTGCCCTTTTAGACGAAAAACAAAACCCCTTTTAAGTGTTTAAATTTCTAAACACCCATTTGTTGAGAAAGTGCCCTTTTAAGGACCCGGAATTTCAGCATTTTTTGCACTTCTATGCGGAAATGAACCCCTTTTCAAATTCCTGACAACGGGCCTGATAAGCAAGGAAATTGCTAAACTTTCCATTTCATATGGACAGAATAAAGGTTCATTTGCAAACACATTTTTCTTAAATTCCATTGCCATTTTACAATGATACGATTTGAGGTTTCTTTACTCAGTGTTTCGGCACTAGAGCAGTAAATATAATTTTACAATATATTGTCCTTTACCTCAAATTAATTTTACTCCACTTAGTTTCAAACAGTCAAGTTGGATCAGGGAGTTTCATTCTGGTAAGGTGGGGATCATCAGTGATTTGTCTAAATAACAACTCGCTGAATGCATTCACAAAAAATGTAATTATTTGATGCATTTAGACACGTCAGTCCACAATGTTGGCATTTCTTGTACAGCGCAAAATAATAGCCTTCTTTCGTAGCATCTACAATCTTAACCAGCACAAGTTAATATACATTGTGATGGGCTACTTGAGACACCCGGAAGTTTGATGCTCAGTTCAAGATATATAGTTCAAGAAGGGCTTTTGCGATCATACTTCCATTAAACAAATTCAAAATCAAATAGTACTGATATTAAATGTAAATAGCACATTTTTGATAAGCAATATTTGACCAGTGGCGTAGCCAGCCTAAAAAAAAAGGAAAAGGGTCCGAGCTTTTAAACCCTCCCCCCCCCCTCCTCCCTCCCTCCCCCTTCGAAGGCAAAGCATTCAAATGTTAAGAGTAAAACATATAAAAACAAAAATTATCTCAATTTGAAAATTTCCTTGAACAATAGGGGAGGGGGGGGACCCACACCTCTGGCTTCGCCACTGACTCTGACAATCTTAAATACATTATAATTGAATTCAATGTGTTCAAAAAATGCTGTTAATTCCAATCAAGTTTGTTATCTTCTTAAATTAAGAGATGGAATTTCATTATATAAGCTTTCTAATGGGCGGGGAGGGGAGGGGGTTCAAGGTTTCTTGTTGGGGGGATAATTTTGACCTCACATCACAGTTTTGTGCTGTATGTAAATGTGTACACATAGAAGTATCACAATATCTTGCAGCATCGGATATAATCACAGGGAGAGGAAATACATTTTTACTGCTTTATCCAAAAAAAATATTGATCTATTTTGCGACAATGGGGGCCGCCAAGATAAGCGAAATTTTCCAGCACCCCCCCCCCCCCCCCTCCCCCCGAAACTGTATCCGGGAGCTGGGGGTGGTCGATAAAATTAAGTTCTAAACCTCGTGAAATTATATGGGTCTAATTATTTGCAGAGAAAAATGCCAAAAGCTAAGCTCTCCCACTGGGCCTTAGCATAGTTGTTTACCTTCTGAAAGTTTGAAAATGTTAGTGACGGTCACACACACGATCTGTCACCGAAAGTATGAATAAAAGTTGATATTATGACTAGGCGCTTAGCCTGGGAAATCCGCGATGTATATTTGATTCTTTACTATAATTTCGTGACGATATATCTCTTTATACTTTACGTGAAAGGTATACAAATAACGAAGTTAGTTAACCTTGTTGTCCGTAGTCATATTAAACCATTACAAACCGCGGGTTGTATTGTGTGTACGCTACAGCATTAACGAGATCAAAACAATGCGCTCATTAATTGCGTGCAGTATGATGAAGAAAACGACTGAACAGAGGATGACTCACCTAGAGAGACAAACGTTTGGCGCATGCCCAGAATCAATTCCTAATGTTCCCATTAATGGGAATGCTACTGGACTGTAGGGTTCTTTGTTTCAGCTCACTGACTAGCAATAATCTTTATTTTGCCACATTTTGCTTACCCCTATCTATAATGGTAGTGCCCAGCAAAAATTGTAATTAGGACTTTAAATGAGTATTTTGTATATTTGTATCATTTTTACTACCTCCCGATTCCTACTTTGTAGAATTAATCACGTACTTTTAAGTTTTATATTTTTCAAAATGTATCAAAATCATTAGTTTGATTTATGAACGTTCATAATTATTCTAAGAATTTCAAGCGAGAGTGTCAAAGATGGCGGATTTTAAGCATATAGATTACAATACTAGTCCTATCGTCTCATGAGGGCCACGACAGAAAAATACCATGTAACACCAGTGGGAGAAGTTGTTATTCTGAAAGAGCCTTGGACAGGTAAACCTCTATATTGTTTTGTGGTGTGGGAAATAAGAAAAATAGATAACTGTTACTTCGACAGGCCCTGCTCCACTTGAGAACAGGTCGATATGTGTATGGTTTTTAGTAAAGCCATTTCTAACAAAGTGCCACATCTAATCCCAGTAACGATGAGAGGTTCTACATCCTTAAAAGAATTACACTGCTAAAACCTTGCATGAAGAATTTGATTATGAAATGCGGCATTGCGGGCATTGATTAAGATACATCTCTCGAGCATTAAATTAACAACTTGACATAAAGTTGTAATACTGTACTGGTTTAATTGTAATGTAAAATCTAAGATTGTTCGGGGCTTCAACATTCTTTGAACGTTCTCTGCTCAATTGCTGCCCTCGCGAAAGCTGATTTATTTTTTAAGATGCTTTTGAGCATGTTAGTTATTCCGCAACATCTAGTCTAAGTCATGAAATGATATATTTCGTCCATAATAATTTAACAATTTTGTTTGTCTAGTACTTCTTACTTTTCTCATTCATACCACCTTGTTGTTTTGAATACCGTTAACGAAATAAATTAGATGCAGCACGCACCGTATGAGTAATCATCTAATCACCATTTAAATATATTATTTTGTATTTGAAAAATGATTATTTATCATTTTTAATTTCTTGTCGATTACTGAAAGTCGAGCGCGTAGCCGGGAAGTGGGGTGTCTGATTTGTTTTTAGAATCATTTTCAGTATGAATTTACATTTTACTTAGCTGATATATCTGTATATTGGGCGATCGGCCCTGGACCCCACTAGTGGCCAATAGGTAATGCTATTTGGGATCATATTTTTAACAAAAGACTGAAAGTGGAATCGAATTTAGCGCCACATGTCTAAAACTATTGATTTTTGAGGGTTCAGAATCATGTGTTAATTCCTGTTTTTAGATTGATGCACATAAAATAAAAAAGAAAAAAATGGAAATTCACGGCTCAATTCATTAAAAATAATCACCTATTTCTCTGGATTATGTAATTCAGATGATACCTGTCTGACCGTTAAAATAACCCTTCGGTACAAATATGTTAATTTTTTGGAATTTGGGGTGGCCTAAATTAATAATGTGGAGATAAAAAATATTTTCCCAAGATATGTATTTAAAACGCCGAAGAAATTAATCAGTTATCTTTTCATACTATATTCGGCTATTTATTCCATTGATTTCTGACAGAACGTTGCAATTTCATTGTTCTGTTGGGATATGAGCCTAAACTTAGACCTACGCCTATATAGATTAAGTTAGGCTAGTCTAGATACGCTGACAATGACAGGGTTCTACAGAGAACTCAACAAAATTGATCATGTTTACAACCACTGTGTGCTGAACTAAAAAAATGTTAAAATTATGCATACTTACAGGATATCCTGACGTCAAGAAAAATGAAAAATCACCTGTAGAGCAAGCACGCTGTGCATACAGCTCTCGGCGAAATATTGATGAAATACCCTTTTGGGACCACAGAAGTAAAATTAGTGAGTATCCTAATATTTTTATTGTACTGCTCGTAAAACTGGTAGTCATCTTTTTTTTTATTTCCTGTGCATTTAATAATTATTGATGTTTAAATATATCACATTACCGTAATTCTTTGGCCGTAAACCAGTTTCGCGATGCCAATTCAAAATGCTATACAGGCAAGTTGTTACACTGTGTAACAACTACCCCATTGGTGTAACAACTTGCCTATTAATAAATAACATGAATTTATTATTTGTGCTTGTTTTAAATCTATAATATAAAGCAATACAGTGGTGATTGAAACATTTATAATATCATCTAAGGCCTATACCCTAACTCATCTTTTTGATTCATTTTTAAGGCCAGGCAGCATGAGACAATATAAGAAAAGACAGCAAGGGGGAGGACTGATGCCCGTATTATGGAAGCCGCTGCCAAGAGGGTGATCTATGACAATGAATTCCTTCAAACTGTTGCTAAAGGTTATAAGATATGATCACATCATTTTATTTATTGTCTTTCCTGAACTATGTTTAGAGTAGTCACTATTGCTTGTATGTCAGCACAAAATATGATAATTATTTTGGGTGAATGGTCTTCTTTTCCATATACTGGCCACCTTTAACAACTTAAATATTCTGCCAGTTACATGTGCCGGGATGAGAAGTGAATAAAACTGCGTTTACACGATACTCTTTTCGAATTAGTGTTCAGATACCAGACATGGTATGTCACTCAAACTGCCATCAGGACCGTCATTTTACGTCCTCATCCAAGTGACGGTGAGCGCCACTTCTCTAAATGATTAGATAAGGAGCAGGTGCTGCAGATGACATACTTACTTAACTGGCCGCTAAGCACATCTACATGCATAAGCTAAACCAAAAAATGTCATCCAAACCGGAATTCAAACCTGCAGCATCTCAGTCGAGCATTTTACAAACCAAGCTAACCTGACAGCCTGGGAGATGCCCTCGATCGAGGGCTTGATAATTGCACGAAGGCAGCCATTGACCATTATGCAATTCACCGTCCCATACGTATACTACAGAAGTGTAACCTAGATTCCGTTTGTAAACTTCAGTCACGTTTTGTGGTGTTTGGAAAGTGTTCGGATGCATATAATATCATGGTAGCTATCGAAGATCCAGACCCACATGTTACCTTTACCAGTCCGTTTTCGAGAAATAAGAGGAAAAAGGCTCCGACCTTCGTTTGACCGCGATGGTAATTTGTAGGTAATCCAGGGTTATTTGAAGTCAAATTTGGTGTCAAATAGGCATGAATCTAGTATTTTCGATATTTTTTTTACTTTGCAGATAAATTTTATGACGCTCCAGCGGTTTTGTGCCAAAAAGAGGAGTGGAAAGCCGGCCAATGTCGGCTATGCGAAACCCCGCCTGCTATTCACAAACACACAGGAAGATATGCTTGAATCGTATATTTAGAAGGCATCTGAAATATATTACGGCCTTTCTCCCACATCAGTCAGGAAACTTGCATATTTTATTTGCAGAGAATAATGGAGTTACTATACCCCAGAGCTGGCATGACAAGGAGAAAGCTGGTGCGGATTGGTTTACTGGCTTCCTAAAACGCCACCGGTTATTATCGATTCGTACCCCTGAGGTAACTAGCCTTAGTTGGGATACCAACTACAATAGGCACAATGTTTCATCCTTCTTTGATAAGCTGGCAGCGACTTTATTAGAAATACAAATTTCAAGCCTAAGACATCTTCAACGTTGATGAAACGGAAAAACCACAATACAGCGACCGGATCGCATTGTAGCAAAACAAGGTGTTAAGCAGGTGGGCGCAATAGCTTCAGGGGAACGTGGGACACTTGTGACATTGACTGTTGCAGTCAATAATGCAAGGAATTATGTTCCCTCAATTTTTCCCACAAAGAATTACAGAGATCATTTTGTCAACAATGGCCCAATTGGCTGTATTGGGTCAGCGAATGCATCCGGCTGGATGAAATCAAAAGATTTTCTCATATCTATGAAACATTTTGTGAGATTCACGAAGGTCACTAAAGAAACACCTGCGCTGATATTAATGTACAACCACAATTCCCATCTGTATTTGGAGATGATTTACTCCTGCAAAGACAATGGCATTGTTCTTATGAAGTTTCCCTCTCACTGCTCCCATAAATTTCAACCACTCGACAGAAGTGTATATGGACCGCTCAAAAAGTACATTAACTCTGGATGCGATGGATGGATGAAGTCACATGATGGTTCCAGTATAACAATCTATGACATCCCAGGAATAGCAAAAGAAGCACTCCCTTCAACTGTCTCTGCAAGTAACATCCAGAAAGGATTCGAGCTACAGGGATTGTCCCCTTTAACCGGGATATATTCAATGACAGGGACTTCATGCCTAGTTATGTCAGTGATCGTCCAACACCAGATACTGAAGGCCCGTTGTCTACCGATCTACCCGGTGCTTCAAAGATAATGATAAGTCAACTGCGCCACCTCTCCCACCAGAACAAGCTGGTCCTACAAACAACGAGCAGTTTGGAACTACCATAAATGGAATCGACAATGAATAGCCATCTTCAGCAACACCTCCATCAGATCCAACTAGTTCGACATACATGCCTGATGAGGCTGACATTGGGCTAGCCGAAACTTCAAAGAAGTCTAGACAGACTGATGACATTAGTAAGGCACAGTCACTTCCATCCCGGCCAGTGACAGGTTCTAAAACTGTTATCACCCCAGAAATGTTAAGCCCATTTCCGAAAGCGGGACCTCGAAAAAACCCAAAGGGTGGTAGAAAGAAAATGCAAGCAGAGGTACTGACAGATACGCCAGTAAAACTGCGTCTACAAGCGGAGGAAAGTGAAAGACAAAATAATAAGAAGAAGAAAAGTAAGCGATTGTGTGCCAAACCAAGTGAGGATAACAAGCGAAAGAAACAGAAGGTAAATGTGGCAGGAAAGAAGACCAAAACATCACAGAGAAAAGCCCAACAAAAAAACAGCCAAGTAAAAAGAAGGTCCAGAAAACCACACAAATGACAACATCCTCCAATTATGACTGTAGTTGTCCGGTATGCGGTGATACATATTCAAATTCGAGGGAAGGCGAGCAATGGACTGAGTGCAAAATATTTTACAACTGGTCCCATTCAGATTGTGTTGATGAATCGAACATTTACATATGTCACAACTGTGTGAATGATAAAGATGGTGACTAGGCATTTTCTGTCATTAATTGACAGACCACTTGTTCAAGTTGTTTTGGAGTTTCACCATATTGTTATGTAGTTTTCAGTTTTAATGTTGTATTGTTTGCTTACTAATGTCCTGCTATATAAGTTTTGGTAATAAAAGAGTAGGGCCTTATAAACATGATATTACAATTTAACAAATTGGTGTGTAACCTACACCTGTAACAATATACCCCAGTTGTGGGGTAAATTGTTACAATAATTTGTTGTTAGTAAATCATTGATTGTCTTTAAAGTGTTAAATATTACAATCCATTCTATTAATGAATAAGAGGAGGGAATTAGTAGTTATCGTTTTCCATGTTAATTTCTATGATATCATTTAAACTTCTGATCATATTAACTGAAATGTAAAAAATGTAACAACTAACCCCGGTCTTTCCTACACAAGGTGGATGATTTGTAATCTTCCCGTAAATCGTGTGCGCCGCCGAGTGGAAAATCAAAACAACGGAACAGACGTATTTGGAATGAGTTTTTTTTACCATGGTATATTGGAGATGCAAATAATCAAAACACGTATTTTTAAAAAGAAATAAGAAACGTATATATTGTACAAATCCTAAGCATGTAAGGACAGAGTATTGGTATTAAAACCAGTGTTTCATTATATGTAGGTCTCAAAGAATTGTTATAATAAATACCTTGGTTTTCTTTCGATAAGTTACTTAATTTTGTTAATAGTTTTGTTACTAATTAATCTGATATTTTCTTCTGTTTGCAATATGTTACAGATAGGCCTTGGCTTATGGTATTTAAAGAGAAAACAATTACATGTCTTAAAATAGTAATTAGTAGATAGTAAGTGGTAAATTCCTTACAGTTAAATTACTACAGGTTATACTGATTTTTATATCAACGAAACTATAGGTACATAAACTGACAATGAAGCTGATTTTCACCTTTCTGCTGAAGTGCTTGAATGGAGCAAATGGGACTTTGCACATTATAGGAACCTTATGGGAACTATTGCATTGTTTTGATGGGAAAAGTCAAAGATGACTGTTATGAGGTCAAAGATATATAAAAGAGAAAAGAAGAAAAAAAACAAGAAAAAGAAGAGGAAGAAGATGAAGGAGAAGAAGAAGAAGAAGAAGAAGAAGAAGAAGAAGAAGAAGAAGAAGAAGAAGAAGAAGAAGAAGAAGAAGAAGAAGAAGAAGAAGAAGAAGAAGAAGAAGAAGAAGAAGAAGAAGAAGAAGAAGAAGAAGAAGAAGAAGAAGAAGAAGAAGAAGAAGAAGAAGAAGAAGAAGAAGAAGAAGAAGAAGAAGAAGAAGAAGAAGAAGAAGAAGAAGAAGAAGAAGAAGAAGAAGAAGAAGAAGAAGAAGAAGAAGAAGAAGAAGAAGAAGAAGAAGAAGAAGAAGAAGAAGAAGAAGAAGAAGAAGAAGAAGAAGAAGAAGAAGAAGAAGAAGAAGAAGAAGAAGAAGAAGAAGAAGAAGAAGAAGAAGAAGAAGAAGAAGAAGAAGAAGAAGAAGAAGAAGAAGAAGAAGAAGAAGAAGAAGAAGAAGAAGAAGAAGAAGAAGAAGAAGAAGAAGAAGAAGAAGAAGAAGAAGAAGAAGAAGAAGAAGAAGAAGAAGAAGAAGAAGAAGAAGAAGAAGAAGAAGAAGAAGAAGAAGAAGAAGAAGAAGAAGAAGAAGAAGAAGAAGAAGAAGAAGAAGAAGAAGAAGAAGAAGAAGAAGAAGAAGAAGAAGAAAGAAGAAGAAGAAGAAGAAGAAGAAGAAGAAGAAGAAGAAGAAGAAGAAGAAGAAGAAGAAGAAGAAGAAGAAGAAGAAGAAGAAGAAGAAGAAGAAGAAGAAGAAGAAGAAGAAGAAGAAGAAGAAGAAGAAGAAGAAGAAGAAGAAGAAGAAGAAGAAGAAGAAGAAGAAGAAGAAGAAGAAGAAGAAGAAGAAGAAGAAGAAGAAGAAGAAGAAGAAGAAGAAGAAGAAGAAGAAGAAGAAGAAGAAGAAGAAGAAGAAGAAGAAGAAGAAGAAGAAGAAGAAGAAGAAGAAGAAGAAGAAGAAGAAGAAGAAGAAGAAGAAGAAGAAGAAGAAGAAGAAGAAGAAGAAGAAGAAGAAGAAGAAGAAGAAGAAGAAGAAGAAGAAGAAGAAGAAGAAGAAGAAGAAGAAGAAGAAGAAGAAGAAGAAGAAGAAGAAGAAGAAGAAGAAGAAGAAGAAGAAGAAGAAGAAGAAGAAGAAGAAGAAGAAGAAGAAGAAGAAGAAAAAAGAAGAAGAAGAAGAAAGAAGAAGAAGAAGAAGAAGAAGAAGAAGAAGAAGAAGAAGAAGAAGAAGAAGAAGAAGAAGAAGAAGAAGAAGAAGAAGAAGAAGAAGAAGAAGAAGAAGAAGAAGAAGAAGAAGAAGAAGAAGAAGAAGAAGAAGAAGAAGAAGAAGAAGAAGAAGAAGAAGAAGAAGAAGAAGAAGAAGAAGAAGAAGAAGAAGAAGAAGAAGAAGAAGAAGAAGAAGAAGAAGAAGAAGAAGAAGAAGAAGAAGAAGAAGAAGAAGAAGAAGAAGAAGAAGAAGAAGAAGAAGAAGAAGAAGAAGAAGAAGAAGAAGAAGAAGAAGAAGAAGAAGAAGAAGAAGAAGAAGAAGAAGAAGAAGAAGAAGAAGAAGAAGAAGAAGAAGAAGAAGAAGAAGAAGAAGAAGAAGAAGAAGAAGAAGAAGAAGAAAAAGAAGAAGAAGAAGAAGAAAAACAAGAAAGAAGAAGAAGAAGAAAAACAAGAAAAAAAGAGGAAGAAGAAGAAAAAGAAGAAAAAAGAAGAAGAAGAAGATGAAGAAGAAGAAGAAGAAGACGAAGAAGAAGAAGAAGGATATTGGCAATAAACGTATCTCGAGTACAAGTGGGCATTACATACAATGCTTGTAATATTGTAATTAACTACGCTGCAGTAGGACAGGGCACTTATGCGGAAAATATGTGATGCCTCATCTGATTGCCAAGGATGAGAATTACAATATAAAGAAAACAAATGACAAATTAAAGACAAATTGTAAGAGAAAGAATATGCTAAACATTTCTCTTGAATAGATTTAATTGTAAATAGTAAATGATTCAGACAAAATGCGTCATCCATTAACATGTGGACCTTGCCTTTAGATTTAGAACAATCATAGTTTTATTCTTGCAAAACATTTTAAGATACAACCTGAAGCTTCGCATTAAAGTTTCATTAATTAGTTTGGAAGCATGCCTATTAATGGGAAAATTTATACCACAGGAGAATATTGAAGTCATGCAGTCATATTATTCAGATGTTGCAATAAAATGTCATAGTTTCTAATTTATGTACTTGAAATATTAAGAATTATTGTAATGAAAAACATTTGAAATTTTAAAATGGCCGTTTGCGCCTAAAAGCCTAGCTCTATTGTTTTTTTTTTCTAATACTTCGAAAACGGTGTAGTGAACATATTAAATGGGAGTGGAAAAGTTGTAGCCATGACAGTAATGAAGGTATTTTCATCAGATTTAAGTTCTCCTAACGAAGATATTTTTTCCAGACGTATTCCAAATTTGATAAAATGTAACATTGCATAAGGCTTTAATGTTAGGATAGCAAACGATCATGGGAAAAATCACAAAATGGCAGCTCCTATGTAGCAAAATGTTCCCATTAATAGGAACATATATGTTCTCATTAATAGTGACCGGACTGTCAATGCTACGTCGAATACTTGGTAATCAATATTCTTTATATAATTAAAATGTAACAATTTGTTTGCCGATCATGAAAACGCGATGGTTTACTAGTAAACTTAAGTCTTCAACTTTGTTTTGCACACAAAAACTCTGATACCCTCTCGTTATTTAAATGTCGTACTTAACGTACAATCATTGTAACTGAGCAACTATGCAAACAAAAACACATTTTAGTAAACAAAAAATGATTAATTTAATCATTTTCGTTATAATGTGAAATATTATTCGTCGTCGTTCTTCTTTAGCGGCAGTAACGCACCATTTAGATAATATATTCGGAAAGATAACGTTGCTTTCAACGGCATGCCTATGTTTAACCAAATGCACGAAATATATTAGACATACTCGTAATGTGTGTTAATTCTTTTGATGCTAGGCAACAAATTCCATACTCGAAAATTGCAATGACTAACTGCAACCTTCACTATTTTGTAACTGCCGCAGTTTGTACGTGGTTGATTGATAATGAATTCACGTCAGTTATGATAAGTATTTACACAACTGCAAACTCTGTGTTGTAATTTCTGTTCTGTAATTTCATAGACTCACAAGCGCCTAAGGAATATGGATAAGGAAGAAAACTAAAAGAGTTGAATCATAAAGTAAATATCAAGATTTGGTGATTTTATTTCAATTAGATTCACAGGCGCAGACGCCTATAATATATGATATAGAGGATCGAATGCAAACAGAACAGTTACACACTTTACATTCTTTACAATTACTAATCTAGATAGTAAGCCACAGCAACTTTACTAGACTCTGATATGATATTTTGATATTTCATCGAAGCATTCCAGCAAAAAACTTAAAATACCGACAATCAATCAATAACCGCCGCGGAAGTGACTAGCACAATGCACATACACACAATGTGTACAGTACGTACTAAATTAGAAATGATCCGCGACCGGATGTGACGTGAACATATGAATATCATAATTTTACTCAGACGAGATTCTCTCCTTAATTTCAAGGATTACCGCTATTTAGAGAAAATAGGATTTTTAATGCAATAACGACCGCTCTGTTCTTATAATGCACCGTGCGTCACATATAATGTTACTGTATAAACGAGCTTTAATTCTTTGTAGAAGTGTAGAAAATTAGCCTTATCCAATCCTTTCATCTCTATCTTTTTTTTGTTTTTGAAATTTGATATCATTTTTGAAAAATTTCACAACTCTTTTGATTTAAACCAACCATTTGAATTTCGTCTCTATAGTAAAAGCATGGGACGCGTGACGTATAATATGTAAATGGCAGCCTCCATTGCATAACAAATCTTTAAAACTTAGGATCTACACATTACGATGACCAATGTCAATTATATCTAATTTTTTTAGGAGTAAATGATGAAGATGATGCTTTTGCTAAATAAAATATTTATTTGAGGGATTAACTTGTAGAAGCAAAGCTTCATATATTCCATTCAAAAGCCTCCGACGACTGACACTCGCCTACGATTCCTGGAAAAATAGATGTATGCGCCTGATGTGATGAAAATGTATTGCAGAACAGTAATTAATCAATGGCGCTTTTTACCGCTTATAAGCGGCTTTATTTTCCGCTTGAATCTGCCTGCCTTTCTTTAGCAGTTTAAACTTTAATTATATCTCCTCGCCTAAGAATGCTTCGTGTAATTATCTCCATAATCTTTTTGGAATAATATAACAGTAAATGTTTCTTTGATCAACCTAAATCTCTAACTCATGAAGGCAGATATTGTGAGATTAGGAAGGAATTTAGAAAAATGTGTTTTGGTAATTGCCAGATTGAGGCATACGAAGAAATCAAGGAAGCAGTGTGACTCACAAAAGTTTTCATAAAAATAGAGTCATTATGGGTAACTAATGTAGCTGTAATTGCAAACGGGTGGGCAGATATACTGTAGGATAATACCATAAAGAGGCGATATAAAATTCGTATACTAACATACAATATGTCACTCTATAGCATACTGCAGCAACGATTGTATTAAGTAATATAATACAAGAACATAATATAGGTATGGAGTGAAATTTAGTAGTATTTGCTCAATATATCTTGTCTACAGCAAAAAAAATGACGTATGATTTAATAGACCATAATTATGGTCAATATAGTTATGGTTAGTAATGTATTTGATCAAAGGTTTTAAAACCATGCGAATACTGTGCCCATCTGCGACATTGCTACTCGCAGCGCCCTCACTCAATATTTATTAAAAGAGTGGACACACTGTGTCACGCTTAAGCCTTTCCTAAATTAAGTCCGTACGTACGTACAGTGTATGTATAATTGTACACTGTATGTATTTAGTTTGGGGCAGTGTTGCGTGAATTTTCGGTCTCCCTGAGATTCGATTTTCTAACATGTGGACTATCAAAACATCGCTCTCAAACTTAAAAGGGATTTGTGACGTCATAACTGTTTGCCACGTCATTTCAGGGACGTAAACAATGCATCACACACATACTAACCACGTACAAATAGCGTTTGATTGCGAACGTTTTTCAGGCTGTTCAGATCTTAATTTGTCTTTTTTTTAAGATCAAGCTATAATAAAAATCATTTGGAAATAAATGAAGAACATTCCCATAATGAATGGATGTCATTCCTTTTCAATTTAAACCGCTTGCAGACAAGAAAAAGGATCAGCCTTACAACCCTTTCACGGTTGTACAGTACAAAGCCTGCGTAATCGCCATTAAATTCTTACTGTTTGGCAAGTAATATTTTGTTAAACATAATCAAATTGAAGTGTTGCAACATTATCTACCTATTGTTTTACTCTAATGGAAATATAAAGTTATATTATCAATGTTCAAGTATCTGTCGCTTGACGTTTAGCAGTAGGGGAGATTCCTTGACATTTGGTGTGATAATAAAAAACTTGAGCTTCGTATTCATTACGCGATCCATGGAGGCTGCCATTTTATCTAGTAATAAGTTTAAGTCAATGGTGATTTTTAATGAGAACACAGGTGGTGTTTTTGAAAAAAAAACGATATCAAATGAATATTTATTAAATTTGACCGCTTACTTTGCAATTTCATCGAAACTTCGCGATAAAATAAGAACAGACTTCCTAGACACATGATTTTGTGTTGGCTTAGTCATCGCGTATACCATGTATATGCATCATACGTTAAATTACAAAAATACTACCGTTCTCTTAGTAAACATTCCATTGATATAACGTTATCACAAGTTAAAATGACGGCCTCCATGGATCTTAATGAATACGAAGCTCCAAGTTTTGGTGTATTTTCCTGTTACACAAAAAGTCCAGGATTCTCCTGACTGTTTAGTCAACAGGCCTTACGTGAACTGAATAGTTAATTTACGTAATTTTGAATGGACGGCTTGGCATATGGACACATAATTACAATTCAGTTCTACTTTATCGATTTTTCTTCCTTTGATCATATTCCACACTATAAAATGATACAAATTTTCAACTAATGAGGTTGCCCAGTCGGTTACGCTTTAGTCTTTTGAGCGAGTGTTTATGAGTTCGAATCTCACAGAGTCTTATTTTTTTCTTCCTTTGTTTGTTTTATTTGATTTTGTATTACTCGCGACTCGCGGAACAGTTAAATTTCCATGTCAGAGACAATGCGGTCAAGCTACTGTTTAAATCGAACAGAACATAGGTAACAATCTGGCGTGAGCTGAATATGACACTGTACCCGGTAAGCCCAAAACTCTCTTCACGTCAAGTCCACAAAACACGTCCAGAATTATTTCGTTTTGTTGCTTTTGCCATTGATAAACGACTTTTAGATCGAGAATTTATATTACTGCATCCTCCAACTACACAACGCTGCGGCATTTTGTTTTATATTTGCTTGGAAAATGAAATATTTTAGAAGAACAAACAGAGATGCTGTCGATACTAGTTGTGAAATTTCAATGACGGCCACACGTTATACGTGGCATCGATGCATTGTTTACATACAGTCGTTCCCAAAATGATGTCATTGCGTATTGAGCCTTATTATGGGTTGTTGCGTCAAGGTGACGAAAAATGCATTTTTATGGGGTTTGTGGGGAAAAAGCTTATATTTTTGCAAATCAAACAATCCAAATAACATATCTAACGTAAGATTCGACCCCCGTGGCAGGACCACTTTAACTTAAGTTGACCCCCAGAAAATGTTAATGTTTTCTTTCCGTACAAGAATTGCACGAGCGAATCGCTAATCAATTTTGACATTCATAGCGTTGAGCTCAATGTTTTATGGACGCTCATGCGCGTATGGGTCTTGCAAGACTGACGACCGATCATTTACTCTTTTTTTTTAACAGTCAATTTCTGACTGTTTAATGTCATTGTACATTTAAAAATCCACTGTTTCCTACTTTAAAGACTTATCTAATTCCTTGTAAAATTTCTCAGTTTAATATGATTTATGCTAGAATTAAACATAGGGTTACAAGCAGCGCGTATGAACATTTATTCAAATAAGCTGATCACTTAGGCCAAGGTTGGCGGAGAGTTAAAGATCCAGAAGTGCAACTATTGGTCTGGGGTATTTAACAGCAGGGCCCCATAACAAACATACGACAGTGTCATTGCTCGGGACCACTTAAATCTTTGTTTTCGCTCGAGTCTGTGGGCTTACCCACCCTTCCCACCCTATTGGGACCCACCCTGGGGCCTCCCAAGCCTCACTTATTAATTAACTTAGCTTGGGTCTACACTGGTTGGAGGGCATGAGCGGGATTTGCCGACTGACAGTGCGGGAGTGTGAGGACAAAATCGGATGCACAAATCGCCATACAAAAGATACAAATTCGGAAAAAGTGCGGGCAAGTGCCTGCTTTTCCCCTCAAATCCCGTCAATCGCTGGACAGGAAGGTGGGAGGGGCGGTGCAGTTGCAGGAATTTGAGATTGATATATATGAAGTTCAATGTATGACTAAAACGAGGGTCCCATCATCATGATTCTGGCCAAAAATGAGTTTATTCCGTTCCAAATCTTTACGAAGAACCTTCAAAATTCGGTACAGATTAATGGTTTATTTACCAGTCGCGCAGTGGGCTAATGGGTTTAACTTCATGCTCATATGCCTAAGAAATCCGGGAAACTAGTGAGACAGTCTCTCCAAAAAACCGACCTGATCACAAAAATGGCAACATGCAATAGAATATCAAATAAATATCTAACGAAATAATGTATATAATTGTCCTACCGCTTGGTATAGCCCTTAGTTCTCGGTTATATGCCGTGGCGAAGAGAGGACTCAAATTTCGAAGAAAGGGCCATTTAGACCAGTCATCGGATTTAACCATCACTGGTTTCCAGAATTCCCTGAACTGCTGAGTGATTTCCAATTGTGGAGACCAGTTTCGGCCAACCCTCATATATGCACACCATTGAAAGGGGTTTGCTGGTTTGAGCCGCGTTTAGTAATTGGGTATACATCAATCTCACAAAATTATCTTTTAAAGAAAGAGATGCACCAATTAGTTAAATTGAAAAGTGCATAGATTCGTTTTAATTATCAAAGATTTTCAGAAATATTTTTAGATAAATTAAATATCACTAGTTCACTATAGTAGGATAGTTGACTAAGATACATACAATTCCAATTCAGTACTTGTGCAATGAAAATTTTCACATTTTATTGACTGGTGTTTTGTTTCTTATGTTTGCTCGACTGGCGCAAAAGTTTGTCTTTCATGCTTGAAGTATGTATGTATTTCTTCACACAGCTTTACCCAAAAGGTAAAGTACATCATACAAAAGCAAGTAGTATAGGTGGTCCTCATACGACGGGGTGTGGGGTGGGGTGGTCCAAACGGTACAAGTCCAATCTGCCTGGGGTAAACTCAGTCCCCCATAGTAAAATGGGTCTGAGTTTACAACATATTGTACTTTTGCTGTTTGGACCCACATCCTAAGGGTCACCTATGGGGGTGGGGAGGGAAAATATGTTTAAGCTATAGTTAACACTTAGACCGTTTGGACTCCCATTCCATTTGGGCGATCTAAGCTGGGTGGGCCGTGGTGCGGCCCAAACATGTTTGGACTTTAGTTAATATGCTCACCCCTACATATCTTTTTTTAAACTTCAACGAGCAAACAATTTTGATCATAATAAGGGGTAGGAAGGCAAAAAGGACTGAAATAGATGTTTACCCTTTGAAGACCAAATGCCAAATGATCTTCAAGTATACTCCCTGGCCTCCCCATCCAACCGGAATGATAGTTTATATAGTTTTGGGGATATGTAATGGCGGTGAGATTGTCTAACGTTTTCTCACAACAAATGTATGATCAATGTAAGTCTTTCAGTCCTTTACTGATAATTTTCTCAAATAAGAAATGACAAAATTCGATGAAAATCTTAGTTTCTTTCATTAAAACAAATATCGTCATTGTAATAAAATAACAATCTGTTTTCATATATGTCTTTCATATTTTCTATTACTTTTTCTTTTTCTAATAGCGCAAGTGCTATCACTATTAGTACTAACGCTACTAACAGTAGTGATGTTAGCATAGGTGCTAACAATACTTGTGCTAGTAGCATGAGTGCTATCACTAATAGCACTGACGATAGTGATAGCAGTGGTGATAGCAGCATCAATAATTTTACAGCTTAATGTTATTTTTACTATTACTTCTTCCTTTATATAGATTTCTTCAATTTCTTCTTTGATGCTGGTTTCCTGTAATGCAAAAGAAGGAAAACATATATAGCAAGTATATCTATGAACATTATTATTATTCAACTGATGAAAAACTCAGAAATCCAGATTCGAT
Source organism: Chiridota heheva (assembly GCA_020152595.1). Classification (NCBI taxonomy): domain Eukaryota; kingdom Metazoa; phylum Echinodermata; class Holothuroidea; order Apodida; family Chiridotidae; genus Chiridota; species Chiridota heheva. Next base: position 1,738,213 of record JAIGNY010001464.1, on the reverse strand, counting down.
GTGTTTGCTTCTTTGGAGTTGCTCAGACCCTAGTGTACTCAAGGCAATCAATACTTAGTTACAATGGGTAACAAGTGCCCTCACTAACAACACTTACTCAAAGTCCAGATTCGAAGTGTTTGCTTCTTTGGAGTTGCCCGAACCATAGTGTATTCAAGGCAATCAATACTAAGCTACATTAGTAACAATATGTGTATTTTAACTCGTATCTATTCAGATTGATCAATATTACCCAGCAATCGAAAGCTAAATTTACATTTAGGATTAGTTTTCCCTCCAAAAAGTGCATGTTAATTGTGCATGTCTGATTGCTGATATAATTCGATAAGGTCGATAAAGAGTTCATTGTACCCGTGGGAAAGTTAGCTTCCCATTCGTAATTTTGTGTGGTTTAAGTCAAGTATTATTTTCCCGGGCAAAATCTCGGATTGGTTTTCCATCCACAAAAGGGGCATGTGAATTATACATGTCTAGATGCTGATATTCCCCTGACAAAATCAATGAGTATAACTATATAAGTACTGTTTCAATAAGGTCGATAAAAGTTTATTGTGCCCGGGTAAAGATATTCGTAATTTTGCGTGATTTAAGTCAACAATTATTTTCCCGGGCAAAATCAAACATGTAAATTGCATATGCCGAAAAAACTGATATAGGATTATGCAATGTTTTTTTCCTCCAAAAAATAGCCATGTAAATTGTTCGTGTCTTTGTATTCCTGGGGAAAGTAGGGGAAACGGTAAAAAAAGAGCTTTCATAGCTATCATTTTCAAAGTTGGTTTGTTTTTACAACCGGTGATGATAGTTTTTTAATTTTCAATATGTATTTATCAATATGACTTGGAAGCAAACTGCACTTTTTGAATTGGGATGGCAGCTACATACTTTTGATAAGAAAAATTAGTATTGGAAATTGTGGACTCTCGGTTACAAGGACCTCTAACGTGGTTAGTTTGTGGGCCTACAGGAGTTGAAAAGACTGAACATGTTTTTAAAGCTCTGTTGTCTCCTTGTCATTTTTACGCAGCCCCTGATCATGTACATTGGTTCTATGGCACTTGGCAAGATAAGTATACCAGAATGCAGGCTGTTCTTAATATTAGTTTTAAACATAATGTTATTGCTTTGGATGATTTGATGTTTGAGGTAACAGACAAACTAACGGTGATTAATAAACTTTTTACAAAAGGCAGTCACCATTTAAATGTATCAGTAATTTTTATTACACAAACATTTTGGGAAAGGTGGTCGTAATATAGATTTGAACGCTCAATACATAACATTATTCAAAAATCTTAGGGATATGAGTATAATTAATGTTTCATCTAAGCAGTCGTTGGCGAGAATAAAAGCAGGGGATCAGCTTAGACGTATTTATGAGGATGCGGTAACTAAATCATATGGGTATTTCTTCATAGATTTAAACGCTAGTAGCAGTGATTTTTTTGAAAGTTTGAACGAATGTATTTGGGGAACAGGATCAGATGCAAATCCTATGGAAAATGTAATTGTCTTTGCATCTTGTTATTCATGGCTTTTAAAAAAATAAACTTTATTATTTGCTTCAACATAAGGATTTACTTGTTAGCCTGTGTTTAAATAATCTCAATTCTGTACAATGTAAAAAAGTAACTTGTAATCTAAGTGATAATCTGTATTGTATTCATTGCGTTGAATATAAGTAATGGTAACGTAAGGTTATCTGAACAAGAAAAAAGGCTTTGCTTTCTTATTCAAAACAGCTAAAACTGTTGGAAAATCAAAATATTCCTCTGAAGGTAAAACGTAAGGTATTTATTAAGCATGCGTGTACCAAAAAAGTACAAAAGGGAGGTAAAAGATTTTTTCAGGCCTGTGTTTTTCCGGTGCTGAAGAAGATTTTACAAACCTTAGGTCCAATTGCAGGACTCCCTCCTTTTCCTTTCGACAAAGAAACTTATCAGAGAGGACTTTGTTATAAACAGAGACACGGGGCAACTACGGCTAAGAAAACATGAAACAATGTGTTGCTATACCTTTAGAACAGTTCCATACAATGCAGGGAATATGTATATGAAGCCCACCCCTGTTGTCAATCATATGCATGAACTTAATCAAGAAATGAAAGAAATTCTGGACAACAATCTAGCTCCCGAAGAAACAATGCTTCAGTACAATCAATTGTTGCAGAAACACAGACATCATAACCGTTCGTTGAATCGTATATCTCACATACCTATCACCACACCCCCACCTGGATCCTTACCTGCTAGTACCGAAAGGAATGTCTTTTTGCCAACAGAAACGGATAACAGCAATGAATTAGAGCTTCCTTCAATTATTGAGCGAAGTGTTAGTAGTACAAAACAGAAAGCCAATGCAAGATTGCGTTTCTTAATGCGTTTTGGCCTGAAGAAGGATTATTTTAATGAGAGAGGTGAATTTGAATAAAGAGAAAACAAAGTAAAAGGTACCAAGTTAACCGAATTGTTATTAGATAGGTCTTTCCCTATGAGGACCATGTCCGCTCCGGGGTCAGCATAATTTGCAGAGGCCCTAGCATTAAACAATATTCCTTTGTCAGTTATACCCAATAGACAATTGTAGGGAGATTAGAGCATCGAATCTGCTCCAACCAAATGATGATGATGATGATGATGATGATGATAATGATGATGATGATGATGATGATATGATGATGATGATGATGGTGATGGTGATGATAATGATGATGATGATGATGATGATGATGATGATGATGATGATGATGATGATGATGATGATGATGATGATGATGATGATGATGATGATGATGATGATGATGATGTAAACAATTAAGACGTAACGGTGGATGACATACAAGAGATGTTGCCTAATTGCTATGAAAAAGAGAAGCGAAATTTGGATGGATTGCTAAATTGGGATAGACTATAAAAATAATAGGAAGTTCTGTTAGTCACGGTCTTAAAAAAGAAGAATGGCAGCCGCACTTTCTTTCAGGTTTAGAGATTTTCTTCGTAGAATAAGATGTACATGCGCCTGTTGTGGGGGAGAAGTGGTAATAAGAGAAACATTTGGGGGAAATCCCCCATTCAAAACGTGCAAGGCAGTTGGTAAGACGTTTTACACCCATCTGGCTTCGTCGGTCAAGAAAAAATAGTGAAGGAAATAGGAAAAACTTAAAATCAGAACAAGAAACAAATATTAGATTGCTTAAAGACACAGAAAACTTATAGCTTACATAAGCCGAGAAAGAAAACAATCAAAACGCGCAAAGTCATATCATCGGGATTGATGGATCAATTTCAGAGAGATCTCATGGATATGAAATTGGTGGCTAGAGAAAATGGTGGCATTAATTACATTTTGACAGTTGTTGATGTTTTTCGCGGAAAGGGTGGCTGGAATTGAAAAAATGTAAGTCGGGTGATAATGTAGCTAAGTCGTTGGCAACAAATTGTAAACGTGCAGTGGTCCCCCTTTAAAATTGCAAACGGACAGGGGCACATAATTTTACTATTCAACTGTGAAGAAGCTATTAGCGCATTATGGTGTCAGGCTCTTTTCTATACATATTGATAAAAAGCTAGTATTGTCAAGTGTTTCAACAAAACTTTAAAATCCACTATCTGGAAGTTTTTTTACGCACACGGGTAGACCTGTCTGGATAAATGTTTTACCACATCTAGAAACTGCTTATAACAATCGATATCTTATAGCGATCAAAATGGCACCATCGCAAGTAAGTGAGATACAAAATAAAAGGGTGGTCTGGCATAAAAAGTATGATATTGCCCTTAAAACCAAAGAAAAGCCGAAACATAAAATAGGTGATAAAGTTTGTAATTCGAAAGAGTACGGAATATTTGGAAAAAAGATATTATCCAAATTTGATATATAGAGATATTCGAGATAACAGATGTAATACAACACGACCAGGTTATGTATAAGATAAAAGACGCTGCGGGTGAAGAGATAAAAAGCTCTTTTTTTTTCAGAAGGGTTTCAAAAAATACACAATCCTGAAATCTACAAGATTATGAAAAATACGCGGTAAAAGCATAAATAAAGAATACTATGTTAAGTGTTTGGGTTACCCAGACAAATTAAATTTTTGGATCAAAGATTTAAAAAAAAATTGAATTTTACATCGGATTTAATGGTGGTGGTGCCCAGTAGCGCCGATTGGGAAGGTTATCCTAACTACAGCACATTTAAGTTTTCTGTTGATTGTAATGTACCTCTGAGCTTTAATGGTGAATGGGAGGTGGGTATCATAGCAGCGTACTTCCCTTCCGAAATTCAATTAATTAACAAAGAAAACAGTAGACTTTAGTACAAAGAGACAGGGGAAGATAAATAGTCCCCCATTAATTTGATACCCGTGCGTGGTATGAATTTCAGCGACGCTCTGGAGCATGGTTTCCTAAAACTCATACAGGGAAAGTATATGTTAGTTGGGATGATGATAGTGTACCAGAAAAACGATTAGCATTATCTACAAAGAATTATAGATTTAAAATTACAGGAGAAATCTTGAAGGTGCTAGAATTTAACAGGAATGAGTTAAACATCGAAAGTTAATTATCGGAAACATATGTGGCCGATAAAGTTTTTGTTCCTCGTGTTCTAAACCACCTTTACGTTCATTGTAATTTATGTAAAACAGTTTATTAATGGAAGCACTTATAATGTTTCGATGCATGCTGCAGTTTTTGGTGGAGGGATTATTAGATATTAATCCAAAGTAGTACAGTATGTTTCGCTACACCAAAACTACATCAAACAGGCCAGTTTAGAAATTTTGTCAAACGAAGGTATGCATATTGGGTCTTCTAAGGGTAGGACTGTCATACAATTGCATTTTAGATGACGTAAAATATTGTAAGTTATGGATAACAGACTTTTATTGGATAGTTACAAGTAAAGATGACAGTGGCACTTTCCTAAATAACACACCATTTAATTTCACAAATCAAATAAAAGAAAGGTGTACATTGAGGGAAGATTGGATGGTGGTGGTGCAAAGTGCGTTTTTCCCTGACAAATGGTATACGTATGGGCCAGAGAATAGTCAATTGATAATAGTGTCTAGAGATCCGGAAAGCGACATTGTTTCAACAAATTAGGGAACATTGATACATCCCGATGATCCATTATTCTTGAACAACGTACGCTTTTGATTGCAAAAAAGTGGCTTCTTCGGGCATCTGCTCTGAATATTAACATAATAGACACAGGACCGAGAAAAGGTTATTTGAAATTGAAGCCATCGCAAGAAAACAATAAGATTATACTTAGAGGGAAGAATTGTCATCTTTTAGCGTTTGAATCCAAAGAATTTTCTGGAAAATATTAGAGAATCGAGTTCGGTAATATTCGATTTTCCTTGCGTACCTCCTAGAATCAAAGATCTGTATGTATATTGCAATTTGGTAGAACCGTCTTTGGTAGGAAATAAAAAAGTACCCCTGTTCATGCATGCGGGTGTGAACGAAAAATAGAATATAATCCAATCACTATACGTTACGTACCCCTTGGTAGTCATACGCTCGATCGAACAGAGATTCAGATTACAAATGGTAAGGGTTTCCCATTGATGTTCAAATACGGTGAAACCATATTGACGCTACATTTTCGTAGGAAAAGGTATGGGGTGTTGTAAAACTATAAATTGTGGTAGCATGTGTTGAAAACAATCATTTTAAAGTTGCATTATGTGCTGATGAAAATGTCAGGTCCGATATGTGTAGGGAAACCGTATCTTAGGGGTGGTGTGTGTGTGGGGGGGTAATTGCAACCCTAGGTAGAGGGATTTTATCCCTTTTGAAATCAAGATTAAGAACAGGTTCAAACGTAGCCAGAGCGAATGCACCGAGATTGGCGAGAGGTTTGGCAAAAGAAAGCATTGAGATCAGGCAGCGATACCCTTGCAGATATTGCCGCAGGCAGAGGGGTCAAATTGACAGTAAAAAGAAGTGGGTCAAGAGAAAAACAAAAATTAGCAGCCGAAGTTTACAAAAAATTAGAAAGTGCTAGAAAGCGAATTGCTCAAAAAGGTAAAGGGAAAAGACGTAAAACCACAAATACACGGAAGAAAACCAGAACTAAATTAGGTAAGGCATTAGTCAAGAAACAAAAGACAACACCAAGGAGGCGCAAGAATATCGTAAAGAAAAACAAAACAACAAAAAGAAGAAGAAACGTTCAGCGCTCCGATGATATCGATTCCATCCTGCAGTCCTGAAACAGTATATCTGATAGTGACCTAAAAATATATTAATTGATAGATTTAAGACGTTGTTTGGTTAGTTTTTGATAAGTTTTATAATGAACAACATAACCTCAATGACAGTTCATAATCGGAATTGGGGTACTTCCAGTTATTCCCACTCATGTGGCAATTCTAAAATAGTATGAACAACGGTTGCAACCTATCGGCGACTTTAAACCGTTTGAGCAACTAGAATTAAAAATTCCGGAGACACAGATCTCTATTTGGATCTGAAAAACACACAACTGTTGTTGCAATGTAAATTGGTAAATTTGGATGATTTTGCTTTAATATCAGATGATAAAATGTATACAGTAAACAATTTACATAATGCACTATTTTAAGATAGTTAAAAGTAAAATTTAGAATGGACAATGTTGAGATAAGTGATCAGATATTGACTTATCCATATAAAACATATTTGGAAACATTACTTTCTTATGGATATGAGGCTCAGGCAACCAAATTTAAAGGAAGGGGCAGAGAATAAACAAAGCCCTGTTATCCGATTATGATTATAATGGTAGTATAGCAAAATTATATAAAAGTGGTGTCTGGAAACGAAGATGAAAGAGCGTAGTGAAATGATGCGCAGGGGTGGCGAAGGAGCAGGTTCATTTGAATTGATAGGTCCTATTTCTAGTGATATTTTAAAAGTTCCACAGTTTTCACCAGGTGAAATACGTGTCAAAATTCGTATGAATCATAGCACTCCCTATCTTCTGATCTCATATATAGAGATGTATGTACAGAGGGGAAATTTTTTGCAATAAAGATAGAAAGAGCTACTTTCATCATTATTAGAGTCTGACTGAATCCTATTAGAGCGGATGTGATAGAGAAAGAATGGTAAACGAAAGTTTTGATATTGCCTATTTCGAGATCAAAAATATATATCAAAACTGTTGCCAAAGGTGTCAATACCGTGGATCTCCAACACACTGTTAGGGGTACAATACCGAAAAAGGTGTTTATTTTCTTGGTTGATGATGAAGCATATGCAGGAAACAAGAAGACAGACCCAGTATAATTTCCAACACCACAAGATGACCGAAATTCAATTGAGAGCTGGAGTTAGGTTTATACCTAAAGATAAATTAGAACTGCAGTTTATTACAAATAGTTTTCAAAAGATAGTAGAAGCAATTTATAAACTCTTACAGGTAGTAGGTGCAGTGGCTCAGTGCTTAAGGAGTCAAGCTCGTATTCGTTAGGAGTTAAGCTTCTATTCGTAATGTACCGGGTTCAATTCCCGTCGCCAGCGCTGCATTGTGTCCTTGAGCAAGACATTTTACTTTATTTGCTTCAGTCTCAGCTGTGAAAATGAGTACCGGCACTGCTGGGGAAATAGTCTACGATGGACTAGCGTCTCGTCCAGGGGAATTCATGTACTCTCATCCGCTTGCGCCATCGAAACCTGGAATAATCACCGGCTCTATGAGCCTAATGGCTCAATGGAATTAGCTTTTTTTACAGGTAGTAGGTATTAGCTAATACTACAGATCAGTATCAATTTATGGCCTGATCGCTAGAGTAAAGGTTTTACGGTTTTCGGGTTTGGCCTGTCACCTGATATGTTGGCTGGGAAGCATTACAATCTTGACGTCAATGGACAGTTGGACGTGACTATGCAGTCTTCTTCTACCAACAGCGATCACATGTATGGCATATTGCGGGTATGACGAAGTGATATCTATCAATAATCATATGGAAGTCATTTACAAGGCTAAGAATGTATACAAAGACACATAGCCATGGAAACAGGTATCATTCGTTAATACGATTTTAAAAATGGAGGGTCATTTACAAGTATCATGGGTGGGAGAAGATCTCCTACCTATGTTAAAAAACGAAAAGTCGATGACACCTCGCATGACACAGACGTAACAGACATGATTCCGTTCTACAATCGGCAATCCTGGACACTGTAGAAGAACGGATTGAGCCCTCAGGTGGTGTAAATAGATATGGACCGTTGAAATTTACATACGGCTGCTACAGATAGAAATTTCATTGGTCTAAGAAATACTAGATTATGGTTGAGACTCGCGTCAGAGAATGACAAAAGGGTCGCAGTTGCATTTAATAAAGTTGTACCTACCAATACCATATTTCACTCTACGTGGAAGTATCTTAATGTTGATATAAATGGTGTTTCCGTCGCCGACAGAATGCAAGATTATCTATTCTTATAAGAGTTATATTGGATAACTGTTGTCATTTAACAGTTTATATAAAGAATCTAAAGCTCAATGTATAGGATGGTACAGTATAGGCTTACCTCACACGGAACATGATAATTATGTCAATTCGTATACAGGAAGCTTTGGTAATGTCAATACAACTGTTGAAAGACCAAATGAAGGCATGTTTTCAAAAAAGGATTGGATGTCCTTTTTAAGGGTAAGACATTACCTACCTCTTATGCTTCAAATCAATGGACTCATGAAGGATTATTAGAGGTATGGAACACATGGAGAGCAGGCAAAGAGCAAGAATTATATTGCGATATACATGGAGATATATTCAAGCCGCAGGAATTAATACCTAGTGGTGCTAAAATAGAGATTGCATTACATATAGATAAATCAACATCTTATATGCTAGCAGGAAACTCAACTTCGACAGACAAGAATTACAATTAAGCTATACAGAGTGCAGAATTAGTGTACCCCAAAGTCAGGGTACATCAAAAGGTGACCAATTTGATTTTTAAACGCATTCGCTGAGAAGCTATATTATTTCCTCTGCAAAGATTTAAGATGCAAGCCATTACGGCATCCCACGGGTCACCACTGTTCCCCTAGGCCATTCCCTGTTTGATGACATACCTAAACGGCTGTTCATTGTGTGATGGATTATGCAAGTATTTTGCTGTGTGCAAGATACATTGGGATGAAGGACCGTAGAAGACTATGTAATGGTTTTGAGAAGAAAATACTTACGAAAAAGGTCAAGTTTCAAAATAATTTTAATGAAATAAACAAAGAGTTTTAACCTACACGTAGAACCACCCCAGACGTCGCACACAATGATTGGAGCGAATCACCTAATGACAAGGGACTTATCGCAGCTTTGGAAGAATTAAAAAGATATAAAACATAAAGAACAGATACAAATAGTTGCCGGATGACCAGGAACTTATTATCGTTTTGGAATAATAGAACAGATGTTCAAACATACCAAATATATCATTTGTAAAAAATCAAGAACTTTTGACACTTGAATAAGTTTGATTTGTAAATATGTTTTCAAGATTTAGTAAATAATGCTGCGTGAGTTTTAAAGATATTATTTGTATTTTTATGGAGTATGATGTCGGGGACGCCCCAGATTTCATGCCTAAAGGTTGGAAAGTCATTGGCTACTATTTCACTCTATAGCTATCGACTGCGTCACATTGGAGTGCAAAATGTATTGCGGCGGGGAAATTAGGCCTAACTCATACTTCAGAAATGAGCTGGACGATCGGAGACAAGCTGAGGGCACTTTATGAACACTTTGTTGAAACAGATGTTGAAAAGTTGGTCTGAGGGACAAAACGAACTTCTAGCACATGATCTAAAGACGCGTTTTTCTGCACTTAATTACCCTTATGATGTAGATAAGAAACGTACATTCACTCGATACAATTCTGATCAGAATAAACGCATTGGTTCTTATATATAAAACAAATGGACTAAGACTTTCATTACGACAATTTGGTTTTTTGATAGCGCTGATGATGTATTGGGGGCAATGAAAACCGGATACTCCACATTGACAAATTGTTTCTCTTGTTAAAATGGTTAGATGCAGTATTCGAGCATACTGACACATGTATCACTAAACTTACTGACTTCACTGACTGTTTGAAGAAGGCTTTCTGGGAAGATGCTAGATGGAAACCCAAACCTATGGGGGAAAAAGGGGCTCCTTTTAGTACGTTTCTTTTTATCATATAAGGAAAGATTGTTGGATCAAGTTGAAAGACAGGAAAATCCGATACCACGCTAGGCCAGACTCTAATGTGAAACATGCATTAGATGAAGACGAACAAATTGGAAAATTGTACAGAAAAAAGAGGGACGAGGGGCTGCTCAAGAAAATAATTATATCTAGACCGTTATAGGCTATACGACATGTAACATAAATCATGTATTCTTCATGGGCGTTGCAACGTTGATTATAGTATCGGAATATTCCGCTAATTCCCCTCTACGCTACATGGAGAGGGATGGTAAGATACTGACTAAGGGGTTTAGAAGGACGCTTCTTGATGTCGTTAATGTACGCTAATCCCGTAAGTACCGTCGTAGATACCCACAGCGTAATAGACAGGAAAATGTAGTTAAAGTAATAGGAAAAGTGCTCCCAAACCTATATTCAGACTTAAGGGCGAAGAGGCTTTCACAGGTGTCGGTCAATACTTTACAATTGGCTCATTTACCAATGCATTATAAAGTTAGAGCTGTATATCAATATTTACAGATGATCAATGGTATGAATTATTAGGATAGGTTAAAATCATCGGCCTACAATCCGTGTTATATTGTCTGCATAAAATCAAGTACTCAAAAATAATAATTTTCGAAAATAAAAATTAGATAAAAATCTGAAATAACCAAGGCTGGAACAGAAATATAGCTGTCTCCTCGTCTACAATGACAGGCCTCGACAAGAGTAATGAAATTTATTTTGTATAGATTTTTTGTCTTTCTACAGAAACAAATGTTTTGCATAACTCTACGGATAACGAGACAAGAACAAATGAGGTGACACGAGGATTACGTGAACTGAATCATGCGTCAGACTCGGCCTGTTGGGCACACCTAAAAACATATTTCCTACAGTTCAGACAATGTAGAAAACCTTTTATTTTGAAAAGTGTGTTAAGTTTGTTTCTTAAAATCAAATTGTGTAAGCATTTTGTCGTAGGGTAACTTCGATTTTTTACACAACTGCGTATGTTCCATTATGTCGTAAACAATGAAATGCATTTAGAGGTACACACCTAAAAAACTGTGAATGGTCTCTATCTTCCCTCATCGTCATCACTTGTTTACTCGGTACTCTATCGGTAATTTTAAAGAGCTGAATTATTTAAACAACGTAACGTTTGCTATTGTACTGCTTCCAGCAAATTCAATAAACCATTTTAAAGAAAGTTTTAAGCTATAAAACTTTCAAAGGAAAGAATTGATTGACATATCCACTGGTCAATACACAGGGATTTGAAACTTTGATAAAGTTAGATGAGGATCTGAATATGACTGAATTGACCCACTAATAAATTAGGCAATGAGTATAATAAAACATTGCATTTATTAAAGTTAATAATAATTCATACATGTATGTACACATTTGCTTGTTCATTGAAGCAAAGTAAGTACAAAACAGACAAATTGAGTAGGTGGTAAGCGGGCTGCATATTAACTACAGCTCTAACATGTTTGGACGGAACCACGGCCTTCCCAGCCCCATAGATTGCCCAAATGGAATGTGGATTCAAACGGTATAACTGTTAAATATAGCCCAAAAATGTTTGTGCTATCTCATCTATTTCAGTCCTTTCTGCCTTCCTACCCTTATTACGATCAAAATTGTTGGCTCGTTGAAGTTTTTTTAAAAATGTGTAGGGGTGAGCATATTAACTATAGTCCAAACATGTTTGAGCCGCACCACGGCCCTCCAAGCGCATAGATCGCCCAAATGGAATGGGAGTCCAAACGGTACAACTGTTAACTATAGCCCAAACATGTTTTCCCTTTCCACCTTCTATACATGTAGGTGGCCCTCTTAGGACGGAGATCCAAACAGTACAAGTCCAATCTGCCCAGGGTAAATTCAGACCCCTTCCGATATGGGGAGGGGGCGGCTGAGCTTATCCCGGGAAGATTGGACTTTATTGTCTCCCCTTTCTTCTCGCTCGTCCTAGGAGGGCCACCTATACTACTAAAGCAAACATCAAAAAGATTTAAAATTCCAATCGAAGATATTTCCTTTCTCGATTGTTTTTCCACTCGACAACATCCAGGCTTTAAACTGTGGTTCTTTTAAAATGATTTCAATTTGAAGTGTAATTCAAATCATGCGGACGTGATAGGTAGGTAATACGCAAATATCATTCTCATTAGTATGCTCACACCAAAAATGTCATAAGGTGCACATTATATTCAAACTTGCACTTTAAATTAATCTGAATCCCTAATAATAGCATCAAATATCATTAATGAGAAGACTGGACATGCTCCGAACATTTGCAGGTGTTTTGGGGGGACCCTGGATATCAAAAAAGATCTCGTGTTATTGATTTATCTTCTTCTTAGTTGTTGCCAATGACGTCAATGATCTCTAAGGAAGATAAGGGTAACCAAGATTAGGCAAATATAGTAATAATAGACGAATTCAGACATTTTTTATTTACTACATTACCCTCGAGAGACTATGTTTTGTTTTTAAATTGAAAACAAAATAAATTTTTCTTCCGGCGTGTTTCTTTTTTTTTTTTTTTTTAAGAATGCAAGAAACGGATACCGATTTCAAAGGTATGTTAAAAATGTTAACGTTTTCTCGTTAAAAAGCAAAGATTGTTTTCTGTTTTGTTTGTTTATCATTTATATGGTGATACATAATGGACGGGATAAAAATGCAAGAATCAATGTATTTTAGCGTGAGTTATCAATGTACTTCTTGCACATTTGCAATAAACATTTTTACGGGAGTTATCATCCTACTTCCTAAGTGCGTTAATCGCCTTGTAATTTACCCATGAAATATTTATGGTCTATCATGGACTTGAAAAGTTGGCGCCTAATTAAAGAGGATTTCGATTAGGGGTAAAACTTTTTTTATTAAATAGCTTTTAATTTCCGAGTTTTGGCAGATCAAAGTTTGACAAATTGTATTAACTTTTGTTTATACCTTCATAGTTTTTTGTATAGTTTTTTTTTATACAAATTTCAAAGACATGAAAGTAATATTGTCTCTACATATCCACAAAACCAGATGGCAGTGAACAATGTACGTTAAACTCGTGGAAAGCAGCTTCGGATTTACAGCTTTAAATCCAAACAAAATATCCTTATTATCAAACTACTGAACATATTATCTTGCTTATTGCGGTAATTCAAAGTGCTTCTCGTACACAACAAACATGCACGACGGGGTACGCATTTAGATACCGTGACTACTTTCCATGCGCTAAGAAATTATATTACAGTATCTTTTGTAATATATCTAATTTTGCCCACATTGTGGGTAAAAATGCTTAATTAATTTTGGATCGAAAAAATATGAATTTTGGATGCAAAAATTTAGTCAAGCTATTGATGTACAATACAAATATTCCCTTATTGTTGGTGGATGGATATGGTACCTTTTGAATAAGGCCTTCATCTCACCTAATGTAAGACAATAGGCGGGATTTGGGGAAGCAAAGGGGCCGCACTTTTCGAAATTCATACATTTTGTATAATGATTTTGTGTATCTTAGCATGATTTTGTGATCCTTCCCCCCCCCCATCCTTCCCTTCCCTTATCTACCCCTCCTCACACACACACCTTTGACTTTGCCCCGTTACTTTCGTGGAAAATCCCGCCTATCATTCGAAAGATCGCCTTAGTCTTTTTTCCTCCTGTTCAATACGGAAAGTGATAATTTCCCAACATACTGTAAGGTTTTGAAAGCTAGCCATAACCCTAATAGGTTAAGGTTAGTTAGGATTGTGGTTTAAAACCTCCCTGTGTGTTGGGCAATATATTACTTTTCGCTCAACGCATATGTACGTGTAGAAGAATATTTACTAATTTTGATCAGCTATGACTTTTAATGAAGTAAAATTATTTTTTACTGTGTTGACTGGTACATACGCACGTACTGTTATTAAGTCATATTAACTTTGTGTAATGACGTAATGCATTTAGTAGGCTATATATAATGAAGCATTCTTGCAATGGTGTTGACTCGTACACTTGACCTTTTGGTAATGTTACATATGGGAATGTTTGTTACATACGCTTGGGATAATCTCCTTAACTGTGCAAAACGCTCTAAAAAATTCAAACGTTATAACTAAAGAGTCTCTGGATAATTTGTTCCATTTCAAACGGTATAGAGAACTTGAATGCATTATCTATCGTTTGAGATCATTTTCATGTAATTATTCCAAAAACGTATTGTACTTTGTAAACTATAAAATGTGTTTTTTCTTGTTTTACAATGAAAGTGCAAACAAAATCACAAGGATATCGCCGCTTTGACCTTTGTAACTTATGAATAAAGGTATTCGGGAGTTCATTTTACGCGGCCTGACAATTAACATATATCTATTTACCATATGTATAAAATCCAACGTGATTGGTGCAAAAAAGGGCCGTACTTTCTAACAAATAGAAAGCGATGAGAGAAAACATTTTGCGTCCGCTTATGTATCCCTTTATTTTAATTCTGACGTAATCTTAGCACGCCCAATCCGCGTGAGCTGTACTAATGTGTGCAGAGGGTTTCCTGTTGTTTGTGTATTGTAAACTTGCTGTGAATAGGCCAATAAACGTTATCCAATGCTGGATGTTGTCTGATTTTTTTCCATTCTTACAAGTTTTCAAGTATATTTTGTTACACTGAGATATATTTCTTAATATATGACTGTATTCATCAGAAATTGAAACTTTATTTGGCTAAAATATAATCGACAACAATCAAGAACGAAGAAGTGCAAGAGCGAGGAATAACGACAACATTAGATTGCATGATTACAATATTAAAAATTAAGAACTATGCTATTTATTAAACTTTTTGTATGAAGTAATATATGTTTATCATGTCCTTGAATACACTTTTAGGACTTCGTTCTTAAAACCAATCCGCATGATAATGATACAATCTAAGTCCTCCTAAGTTCATTTATAGTTTTACATGTTTTCCGTAACACATCACAACTAGTTCAGCGAACTTTTTCCTTATGCGCGTTTTAAGGTAAAACATTCCCATATTAACCTATCATGTCGTTTTAACGTAGTAATAACGCAATGCATTTGTAGGCTGTGTATATTTAAGAATTATTGCAAAGCAATCAGGCAAACAAATTTATGCAGAAATCACACTGCCAATTTTTGCCAAATTCAAAATCAAATGAAAATTGTGAACGAGTACTGTACTTCGATATTAGTATTGCTAGCATAAAAACATCTATATACATATTATATTTCAATATAAAATTCTTAAAACTACTTTTTATCAGCAAAACTATGACACAAGACAAACAGCGAAAAAAAGTGAATTAACTGTCAGAATCTTCTCCGAGAAAATTAGTTTGCTTTAATTTCCTGCCCTTGCATAACTATTTTTCAAATGAGCCTCTTGAACCCTCGGGCACGTTTGCAAGGAAGCAATTGTCATGAAACATTGATTTATTTGATCTGATTGAAAGAGCATTTCTCTTTCAGGCTGCCAATTGCTTCCAACCATGTATTAACTTTTATTGCTTAAAAAACTTTCTAACCTTTCTAAAGACTCGGAAATCTTTCAAAGTAGTCTGCACATGAAATAGACGTAGATGTAAATTACTGTATAGTACAAAAAGAATAATGCAAGTTGCGTTTAACTGAATTTTACACTTATTGCATTTTTATATTCTGTTGCAAACAGATCTTCAGATCATAGGACTACGCAATATTTTCCGATATTTTTCTGTTTTTAATGTGAGTAAAGTGTCAAACGGTTACCGGTACAGTTACATGGTACCATAGCACAATAACTGAAAGAAGTTACTTGGACCGACGGTTATGCCGTTTCTGCGATGGATTGCTGAGTTCCCTTCTGTGTCAGAAAATATCGAAAAATGATTCTCTTTTTGTTTAAAATAAAATATCGAAAAATCATTCTCTTTTTGTTTAAGATATTTGTTTGCACTTTTAGGTAGACGGAGGTGAAAGCACACGTAGGTAGCAATTTACATGTTTTCAGTGTAGGTCTAAGGAATATGTCATGACGGGAAGTGGATGAAGGCTAGGTTAACACCCTGCCCTGTTTGAGAAATGTTCAGAGAACCAGTCAGATGGTGAAACTTCTACCATCGGGAACGACGGCTTTACGTCCCCTACGAAGGACGCAACCATTGACCCCCTTTTCTTCAAAGGTCGGGTGGGGAAAAGGTTTTATGCAGAAGATTCGCTAAATTACTTCAGCCAGGGAGACGGAATAAGTCGAAACACACAATATATTATATTAATCATTTCAAGTATTGTTAACAAAAGTATCCCGCAATATATCTATCAAATTCGCATGAAAATGAAATAAATTTACACCTCCGGAAAACTAAGTATACCCTTTTTACTGACGAAACTAATTCTGGAGCAAAAATATTTAGGAGCTCTATTTTCATAATCTTTTTTAAAGGTCAAGGAGTAGATCGAGATCAAAGATGCACCTGTCCTTCACTTAAGAATTCTTCAAAATCCAGAAAAAGTCTTTAAAAAACGTAATACACATAATTCAGATGTTTCATTAAGATCTTAATCAAGTTATGACGATGGATTTTAAAAATCACGGAGCTGGGAATTGCTGCAAATCAAATCAACACTGTATTGTTTGATGAAATGTTGTAGGGCAAAGAAACAAATTGACATATTATAATTTGACTTACGAATCTCTTGTAGAATTTTTAATGAATTTTTTATCACATCAGATTAAATCAATATATTGAATTGATTCACAGTTTTGATTTCTTTTTTTTAGCGTGTAGCCATCACAAGACACGTGATTGTTCTTAAGATATTAAAATGAATATTAAAGTATTCAAAATTAATACGTAACTTAGGTCTGACCTGTAAATATTGAACTATTTGATTACACCGAAGAATAGTAGTAAACAAGTTAATCAAAGACTGAAGGATGTAGCAATAAGAACATCTTCCGGAGAATGAAATAAAGTAACAAATATGTCCAAGATATAGTCTCAAAGGAATTGTGCATGGACGAGTGGAAAATATTTGCTAAATTGATCTAACATCCTTAAAAGGAGCAAAAGAAAGAAAGAATTGACCATTTTACAGCGTGTTTTAAATCTCAGCCTTCAATATGCAAATTTGTGTGCAAATTTATTATGTATTTCAGGACAATCTTGATATTTTTTCTGTAAAATCCTTTTTTTACTATGCTAATTCTTTGATCTTTGCATTCAATAAAACCACTGACGCTAAAAATGTAAGATGGCAATTTTAGGGGCACCTAAATTTATAAGTAATCTATTATCAGATTTTATTGTTTACTTGCAATATTTCATATGAGATATGTGGTGGCTCAGGCTGATAGAGACTGTAATTATTGTATTCTGGTAGGCATGTGCACAATAATTCATTTTCAAAAATGGAATGAAATTTGAGGAACTTGATCTGAGAAAATTGGAAACTAAACATTGAAGAAATAATAGCTTTACCTTCTTGAAAATGAGGATAACATTGAATCAAGAAAACAAGGAAAAATTCCTAAATTACAAATTCATGTAAATTTATTTGTCTGAGCTTGCCTAGTGTAGTAGTTAGTAATTAAGGAAGATGCAAAAATAGTTGTACCATTGCGTAATATGAAAGAAGTACTCTATCAGTTTATATTTTAGATTTTTCGTGATACATACTTTTACCACGCATTCCACATTAATCATATATGATCTTTAAAGTACGTGGGTTCAGCTGTTTTATGGCATTGAGATCAAAAGTGTACTTTTGTGAGTTTCAGTCCTTAAGGTGTGCCTCTACTTTCAAGTGAATTTCTTATAGCATTTGGAGGTTACGATGGCAGTAGTTCACTAAAGCCACCTCGTGTGATGAGAATAAGAAAACAAGCGTGACCTTTGTCAATAAGAGTTGAAGGAAGAATATTCATCCACCTTTTCAAATTTGTTTGGGAAGCATTAAAGAAAGATTTATTGAGGTTTATCTCTCTTTTTGCCATTTTAATTAAAGCAGAAAGATCGCGTCGCTTGCTGATTACTATTCTCGTACCGTCTGCGTTAAATTCTTTTGCAAAAAAGAGTGTCATTTGCATTAAACAGCCTTCGGGTTTCATGGGGATAATTTTCCTCCATCTCTGAACATGTCAGGAATATCAGGCAGAAAAGTACAAACTAAACTTGGCTCGAAATCGGATAGGAAAACTGTTCTTGAACCCGTAAAGTTTCAGAGTTATGTATCAGACATTTATAATCTAATGTGTGTACAATATTTTGCACTCGTTTGAAACTTGTGTTCGGAGTAAAGTTTATGGGACGCATGATGTGTACATTGCGGTCTCCGTTGCATTCAAAATGACGGATATGAGTGATCTTAAAATAAATTTCGCCCGGACAGATTAGAAAGGAGAAAAAGGCATTGTGCATCCATTCTGCTTAAATAATGTGGTGGAATTGATAGACCTTACTCAAATTTATATAAAATATAATTTTGAGATTCTTTTACACTTTGAAATCTGCAATATAAACGTTATATGTAAATGCTACTTTTAGAAACATTTTTTATCATTATGTCTGGCTTTTTCCATCTTTTCCCTCAGACTTTGAACCTTGCGTATACCTTGCTGAGATTATGGTATGTAATATAAAATACAAAATTATTGGATTATTTTACTCTTGAAACTTGCAATACCAAAGTCAAATGCTACTTTTATAAATATTTTTTAATGTTTCAAATTAAAATTTTGCCTCATTTTTCACATATATTTAAAAGCGGTATAGCCAAAATACATAGAAAGTATATCATTACGGTTTCAGTTTTAATAGACAAAGATATTTCGCAGACCTATTTCTTATTTGAAATACAAAACACTGATTAAAGCTGTAAGGTTAGTGTAGAAAAGGCTGATGGGAAATATCACAATTACGGTCATTTATGTCACGAAACGTTGTAGGAAATATTTGATTCCTTATTTGAGGGCCTCTTCTTGACCGTAAAACATGGAAAGGTTGCACCGCCAAATGAATTCTAGAATACATTTCAACACAAATGAGAAAGTGCTTAACCCACCCACTTTCTCAGTTCCTAAAACATGGTCGTCTGCAGCAACTGTTACATATCTTAATGGACTTGTAAATTGGATTGAAATTGATGATGGCACTTTTTACGTTGTTTGCTCTGTCATATGTCAGCAGTGAATTAGTCAACCGCAATTGCGATTGATCGCCGTATAATTAAGGGAATGTTGGCATTAGTATTTCCCCTTTGTCGATGCTACCTATATTTCTAATTGAATTGCAATTGGATGCCATATAATGCTACTTAGTGCTATCAGAATAAAGTAAAAGAAGTCGTGTTTCAATGTGTTCGATATACAGGTTTCGTTGTAATCTAATATGGTGTAAAAACTGATCTTTAAATTGTAGCTGAGTGGCAAGGTGAATCATAGTTTTGGTATTCATAAACAAATAAAACTTTAATATCTTTATTCAGATTTTGTTTATTTTTCAAAAGCAAAAACAAGCATAATATCGAAGAGACTCAGTTTTTAAAAGGGAATCTCGTTTCAGTAAAATTCGTAAAATTGCGATGTTCATATCTTTCACGTCACATCCGGTTGTGGATCGTTGTTAATTAATTTTACTTTACGCAGTGTATATGTAGAGTGTGTTATAGTCATTTCCGCGGTGGTTATTGATTCGTTGTCGAAATTTGTCCATGACCAATCAGAAATGTTGACTTATTGTTATTAGTGTCCATGTTAGCACGATATCTGGCCTTTAAATATCTAAATTTCTTAAATACGACAGAATATCTCAGAATCTAAATGGTGAATAAAGCATTTCGATATCTTTTTTATACACAGACAGTGGTTAAGAAGTCTTGCTCGTGTGTAAAGGTGCCGGGTTTGAATACCGGCGCAAGCGCTGCATTGCATCATTCAGCAAGACACTTTAAATTAGTACCAAGCACTGCTGAGGTGTTGATTTGCGATAGACTGGTGTCCTATCCAGAATGAGTAATGTGGTCGCATCCGCTTGCGCCATGGATACTGGGTATAAGCACCATATGAGCCTAATATGTCAGATGGATTCAACTTCAACTTTAACTCCGCCGTGTTATTCATTTCAAGTAAAAATCTTTGAGAGATTTGGGTATAATGGTTGGTAGCAGGCTAAGTGTGACATCCCATCATCACATTTTTAAGAGTCGAATGATATATTTCTGGTCACATAAAGAGATAGATAAAACATGATGCCGCATACATATAGAAACATTTATACTCAATTTCAGTATCGCAATAATTGGTATCGAAACGTTAAAATAAGACATGATATCATGAAACATGATAGCAAAGTAGTCTATTCACAATTTTTCTTTTCATTTGTCCTCTTTCATACACAATATCTGCTCTTTTAACCACTAGAATATTATGTTTCAAACAAAGATATCATACAGCAAAGATTGTCTCTTAAGGAGAGTCGTTCTCGTGATCAATACACAAATGAAAAATGCCAAGATCAATGTGAC
>JAIGNY010001464.1:1700000-1712500 GCA_020152595.1 Chiridota heheva | reverse complement strand
AAATTTGAAATATTGTTTATTTTGACAGCTTTCTGATTTATTACAAAGTACATGACTAATTCTTATACCAACTGGTTGCTAACCTATCCCAAATCAACATTTTCTTAAAGCAAAAACTGCCGAAATCAAAGTAACATTATTTGTTATATATGAGAAAAAGAGCTAACCTGCATCTCAAAAATCAGTTAGTTTCACAAAACTTGATATCTGTCCAACTTTTGTATGCTTACTACTGTTACAAAGTTGGACATGAATGTAGCCCGTCCCAAGACGATTATTGAAAAAAACCAATTGGAATTCCCCAATAGTCTGGTTGCAAATGGGCAAAAAATGACAAGTGATAAACATTTTGGGTACAAGTCGGGAAATGATTTTAATTAATAGTTTAGGTGTATAAGAGTCTAAAAAAACCTGTTTTCACAATAAAAATTCCGTGAGGTGGCCGCCTTTTTTTTTTTTAATGGCCGCTAAATAGAGCATATTTTATAGAAATATGAGTATTTTGGCATGTTTTAGGTAAGGTCAACATTGAATAAGTGGTAAAAATGTTGATCTTATATGGAATAAAAAGTCTTAACAAGAATCTATATGTTCAGCAGTTGGCACCCATCTTGAAATTCAAAATGGCCGCCATTTTTCAGATAATTTAAACAGAACATATTTTTACAGTAACTTTTAAGTTTAAAGATGATGATGGATAATACTTCATTCATAGCTGTTACGAAATAAAATATAGAGCGAGTATCATTCAGAATTTTTTTGAAACCTTGTCATCTTTGTTTTCAAAATAGCCCCTAAAGGTTTGTTTCCACTTCGAACTTTACACAAACCATCAAAAAGTTGTTCCATTCAGTATATCTTGATCTTCTCAGTATATTGAAAGAAGATTACGGGGGTGTATGTAAATTTGATTCAAAGTAAAATAAAATCTGGTGATTTAATTATTCAGATAAATTTGATATTGGTGGCCATTTTTAGTTCCAAAAGGGTGGAATGGCGGCCACATTTAATTTTGAAATGGATAGCTTTTATAAATTATTTCCCAAACACCATTGCTGGAAGCGGACTTCAACTGTTCAAAGAGATTATCAAAAGGAAAACATAGCTTGCTACGATATGAAAACAAAAACTCATACAAGGTATATTTGAAAAATGACTGCATCATAGTATATTCAATGGCGAAGATTGTGGAGTTCGGCAGTACTCTGTGCATGAACATCCTCGAGTGCAGGGAACTTTCATGAAAGTGCACTTGCATCTGCGTGTTGCACACTGCAAAGCCTGGAGATGGTAGTGATAGATTTTACTCAAGAGCCATCTTCCATACATATGTCTGGTAATGGGCTCTTCTAATGTGCAGATGCAGAGCATCTGCAGTAAGTGGTAGTGTCTCAATATGTTTTGTCACCTTAAGAAAAATGCACTTCTGATTTCTTGTATTTTACTTCATTCAGTAGATGGATCATACAATTTGCAAACAAATGCTTCCGCATTAGACATAGCCTTTTTATCAGGAACTTGAGCTACACCTAAGCGTTCAAGCAGTTGTGGGTGCTTTACAAATTCATTCCACGCCGATTTTGTGCCTATTCCCGCAGCAAATTGGCTTGTTGTGTCACTGCCTGTAAGGGCATGAAATGCAAGCAATGATGCTCTTGCCTTGTCATCAATTTGGATTTGATGAACAGGAATGAAAGATTGCTTTTTTGCTGTTCCCTCTTGCATCCATACTTGTTGACATAGGTTGGGCATATGATATACAAGAAGCACCAACACATCAGTATCACGGCATACAATATTAGGTAGTTGAAATCCTGAGTTCTTTGCATCTTGAGCATGAAGTAGGATACGCGTGTCAGCCTCCTTGTGCTTTAATTGCAGATTTGACACATCTCTGCCAGACGAAGACCATGCCTATCTGAGTTGAGAAACCACCGCCAAGAACCAGCTCCTTGTTGGGATCTTCACAGGAATGATTTATCATTTGTGTGCAGAGAGCGTTTGCTAGACTTTCTTTGTTTTTCCCAAGTGTAATGAATCTTTTCCAGTTGGCATTTTTTTTATCTCTGCTGGTTACTCTGGTTTCTATCCCCTTGTTGTTTTCCACTTGCACGCTTGTTTTGTGTACCACCTTTAATGGACTTGTCTAGATATCGATCAAAAACAACGTCCACTCTGTTGCATGTCTCAGAAAAATGTTTGTAAATTGACTTTCGAAAGTTGTCACACCATTCACCAAAGTTTTTTGCTCCTATATGATTGCCAAGAGACTGAATTACTGCCATAGCATCCACAATAGTACATGTAGGACTGTTGCTGACTGGTGGTAGATTCTGAGCTTTACCTTGAGCTAGAATTTTGCGTAGATCTGATATACTTGATGGATATCTTAGCTCCTCATCAACAGTTGCAATTGATAAAGGCACAGGTGAGAGTTCACGTTCCAGCAACCCATCTACATCAACTTCACGTCCAGCATCTAATGCAACAATCACTTGACGTAAACGATTGATGCGTCCTTGGTAGTGGTTGTTTTTACCCTATCCACATTTACAGTATGACTGTACATTGTACCAAACGTGTTAAGTCTTGTCTTTTGATTTTATCATGGAACTTTGTTGTCTTTTGATGAGTCTGTCATTCACTAAGTCGTGTATCAACTTGTTTCCTGTTTGCTCTGCTTCCACAAAGTCATTCTTCACATCAGTACTGGCAACATCTCCTGTGGTGATTGATATCAGGTCTGACTAATCATTGGAAAATACATCAAAGCGTTCAAATTCTTGAAAAAGTTTTGTGATATCTTTCTGATCTCTTTCCATTCGCTGAGGTCCCAGATCTTTATGTTGCAAATCTGTCTCACTCGTCACATGATATATTTTCTTTGTGTCTTCGGCAAGCTGAGCCCGTTCATTGTATGTAAGACACCAACGTTCTCGTGCTGAATCTGTTCGAGTGATGCCAACTATATCACCGGCAACTTTGCCCCGTTTGTTGATATGCCTAAGTGCTTGGTCATCAGGGATTTAATTAAATCTTTGTGAAGTTTCTTTAGTACCGAAGTCACTATCTGCAAAGCGTTGGTAAACCTCTGGTGCTGTCTCCTGTAGCCTCTTCCTATCTGCTAGAAAAATATACCCCACCTGGTGTAATTAACACGGTCAAAGAAAGCGAACCAGGGTAACATTTCAGCTAGTGATAAAAGGTACAGCGCTCAGTCTCCAACTCGAAGAGCACGGGTAAATCTCAAAAGAATAGTAACAAGATACATATACTTCGTCCAAAATTGGAATGTTGTAGGGTCCTTGTGGTCAGCATCAAATTTATCAAGAAGTGTTGATATGGGTACAATATCTTCAATGAATAATTTCAGTGTCGATTCTATCTGCTCATCATCATCTTTGGAAAACCCTTCAATAATCTTCCCTGCTGTTTCTCTCAACATGCTTTCTAACTCCTTCTCATTCTCTTGTGCCCAAACAATAAACTTTGCCCAAAGAATTGTCCAAAGTGCTTCAAGTGCAAGTTTTTGTGCACGTATAACTTTGTTCCACACCTTTCCTTTAAGAAGATTCTCTGCTGTGTTTTCTCCAAATACTCCACTCTCTACCCAATATCATTAAGACCAGCTCCTTGCATGAACTGACCAATCACTTTTGAAAAATGTATCTGTGTGTGAAAGCCTCCTAACATGGTAACACAATCTTTGCAATCTTCCAACTTCTCCAATTGAAGCATTTTAGCTTTGTTATCGAGTGCTTCATCAAAGGTAATTACTGTGTATGTTGCATTTAGCTTCTTTGTCATTGCTTGACATTTTTTCATCACTGTCCAAATCGTGTCATAATCATGAGCAGGACCATTGATTATTGGAAAAAGCCCAACTTCAGTTTGTGGCAAATCATTCTTTGACACTTTCTGGTTGAATCCACTCCAGGCAGGTACTTGTTGGTTTTCCTGATTTTCTTGTCTAAAAAAATCCATGTCATGTCCATGTAGAATGCTTTGGCTATCGTTTCCTTGTCCGGGTCGTACCCAGTGAGCTGTACATCTTTCGGCATCACTAGTTCTACTTCGGCTGCAAGCATGTTTGAGTTTTGAAGCTTACTCATTTCTAATGGAAGGCTTGTTTTGGATCTGTTGAATCTTAGCTCAACATTTATTTCTCTTTTTGGCTCATTTGGTGCTTTTTTGCGAAAAGCCACATATTGTGTTGCATGAAAAGTGTCCATACCACTGAGTGTTTCTTCATTAATATCGATATTGTTGTCTGCATAACGGACATATCCACAATTTTCCCAAGTGCTTAAATTACGTGGTATCATCACTTTTCCATAGTCATTGTAACGCTGAAGAGCATCATCGGCAATAGCTTTGTTTATCTGAATAACATGCTCATAGCTGATAGAATAACTTGCTGCATGGAGAAGTTTTGTAAGCTCTTTTGACCTTGTGGCCTGGTGAATAGTAACGCCAAGACTGATATGCTTTGGTGTTAGTTTCTGCCCTCCAGAAGCAAGAAAAATGATGTCTTGACAAATACTGAGAATTTTCGTTCTAAGAGCATTTTCCTTTTAACTATCATTTTCAACATCAAATACATCTTCATTGCAGAGAAGACAAATAAAAAAGTAAAGATTATCTGGCACCACCATCTGCGCATGCTCCTCATTAATTCCTCCAAAGAAGTCATGACTAGCTGTAGCTTCAATGTCCCGACGTAGTTTTACAGCCACTTTAAAAATCCCGCTTGAAATATCAGTGTCGTCATTTTCTGCTTGGTTACTCATAGAAGCCTCACAAACATCTATTACCTGCACCACTGTCATATCTTCTTCAAATCTTTTCATAGCCATATCTTGAGCCACAGAAGGACATACTAGCTGCGGATCTGTAGTAAACAAGGGTTGCACAAAAATCACATTATCACCAAGATACCTCTGTATTTTCTCCTTGAATCTATTACTTCTGTAAACCCCTGAAACTATTGCAAAATCTGTGAGAAGCATATAAGAATATTGTTCCCAAATGTTTGTTAATGTATAAATGTGTCCTTAAGCAACACCTTTTTTAAGATCAGCCATTACATTTTCAAAGCAAATTGTTTCAGGAATGTTATCTTGGTTTTCTTTAAGCTTACTGTGCTTCTTCAAAAAACATGTATAACAATTTAAATGATACTTGGCCTCTGCAGCTATAAGATCATGTACTCCAGCTAATCTGTGTCTCATTACGCTATCAAACTGAGCGAGAATCAGGACTTTTTTTGATGTTGGGGAAAGTCTGAACTTGACGTAAATGAGAGTAAGGTATATCGTCCTGGCAGTACATGCACTTGTCCCAGTCTACAGAAGGCAGCGATGATCTTCTCGATCTTGGTAAATTTCTTAGATTCGTTTTATCTTCCAGGGGAGTTGACTCTTTAAATGAAATGGTAATATTTTGCTGACCTTTGCTTTTGAGACGATTTATGTGAGCTTGGTTTGTAAATTCGCTATAGCAGGGTCTATGCCAAAGAACATTTTTCTTAGTTTCCCGTAGAATGGCTATTTTCAAACGGTCTAGTGCGTCTACAAACTTAGTGTTATTTAATTTCTGTCTTTCCAGGGCACTTTCAATTACTCCGGCAATTCCTTCTGGTGTAGCCGATGACAAAGGATGTTTTTTTCTTAAGGAGCCTAACCTCTTGACACAAGATGCAATTTTCTCACTCATTTTCAGACTCTGTCACTCTTTTTCTGATTAAAGCTGCAGACTCCATCTTGATAATTCTGGAGGGAAACTTAAAAGATGCTTTACTCCCTTTGTAAGAAACCAAACTGATGTATTTTGTCAAATGTAGGATACATATGCAATCATAAGATTTAACAAGGCACTGGTCCATGGGTTAAACCAATACAAAATTGAGTGGTATTAAAAGGATTTTGAAAAGCTCATTAGAACAAAAATAAAAAGGGGGACAGGGATACAAATTTCAGACAAATACAGGTTGTTATTGCCCAGTCGTACCTCTATCTATAACATACACTCAGTCTCTCCCCTCCATGAAGCCTTTGTTAAAGTAACATACTAACCAAATGTAAGGTATTTTAAAAAGATGTTCAAACAAACGGCCATGCACAATTTCTAAGGTGTATATACTCATTGCTGGCAGTTTGCTAGTAAATCTAACATTGTCAGATTGAATTAAATTGTAGTTAAGTTTTTTATTATTATCTTATGATAAATCAGGCATGCATTTGATGGTAATCTCCTACTTAATGTAAATTTAAATAAATACAGTTATATTCTTCAGTATTTTAAATTTGTCGTGGAACTGATATATGTAGGTACAACAGTAATACTGAACATAATGTTTTACCTTGTTAGCGGATCATTTTGATCTGAACATACATTAAACATATTTTCTATATTCATTAAACATGTTTAATAAACCTAGCCTTGCACCTATCTTTA
Source organism: Chiridota heheva (assembly GCA_020152595.1). Lineage (NCBI taxonomy): Eukaryota > Metazoa > Echinodermata > Holothuroidea > Apodida > Chiridotidae > Chiridota > Chiridota heheva. The sequence goes on along the minus strand of JAIGNY010001464.1, from coordinate 1,706,044 downwards.
AAAATGCAGATACCTTACCTCTATTTTGCATCAATCTTGAGAGCACATGTGTGTGACATATATTACTGCAGCAGTGCTAAAATGTCTGTCACATGGTTGCCAGATGCATCTGATATAAAACTATCAAAATGTTGCAAACTTAGGAGTCAATTAAATTGGTTGGAAAATTGTTCATTTAGAAGTAAAATTTAAAAATATAGATTTTAAAATTATTTTTAACAATTTATTATAGCGGTCATTTTTATTTTCTTAATTGCCATTTTGTTTCTTTACTGATTGCTATTTCTAAATAAATGAGAAACATCTAAAATTGTCTCATAAAGTCATCTACAATAAAAAAAATAAAAAAACCTAACATAATACCCACAATAGTCCTGTATCTAACATAAAAGTTGAGAGAATCTATATATACTATGTTCAATAAAACGACCATTTTGAAAGTCAAAATGGCGGCCAAAAAAAAGAGGGAAAAATTGGAAACAGGTATTTTTGTAATCTCCTATACCTATTATATCTATATGGACCTGTTTCCAGCTTGTACCCAAAATGTTTAGCAAATCGATATAGAAGCATCTTTCTGCTATTTGCAACCAGACTACAATGGCAGGGTAAGAATAGTGGATAAACCCACGTAAATTGTGTGAGATGTTGAAATAAGAACTCAGTTCTCTGAATTTTGGAATATGAGTTTTCTTCTGTAGCGGTAGTCATCATTATCTGTGTAGCGACAATATCCGTTACTTTCTTCTTAAACTTTCGGATAGTCCAGTATCTTTTACTTTTAGTAGGCCGAAGTTTTTGACCAAACTGCTACAGATAAAGGCATTCTAAGATGTAGGTAAAACATCCCGGGTCAAGGCCCTCTCCTACAATGGCTGTCTCGAGCATAACTGTTTCTCATCCAAAGAGGAGCAATGACTTCACAAGCACTTTGTATAGCTTTAAATAAACCCCAGTTTTAACAGGAAGGACTAACTTATCTATTAAAAGGAGACATAAAGTCTGACACAATCCTTATTTCATATGATAGAATCAGAAACAACAAATCTTCTGACAAAGATTCGTACCTCCCAAAGCAATCTAACACATTTATTGTAATTATTAAACTGTTATTACTAAATAGTACCATAAGAGCCGCCATTTTGATTTAAAAACATTCGAATGCTTTGTATCTCTTTATAATATACCTCAAGTTTTCTAGCTTATGAAAATTGTTTTTCTTTTGTAAATGTCTTATGCATTTTTGTATTCACATGGAATTTTCAAAACATGCTCTTACAACTTTGTGTCACATCAATTAGGAATAAAAACTTTAATCACATTTATATAACAAAATACATTATAATCCTTACATCCCTGTTGGGGAAATTATGTTCTCATGCACAATATTTCAATACATACTTGAACAAAATGGCAGCCTCTATGTGTCGACTTCAAACATAAATAACTTGAGATAGGAATAAGATTTTGACTTGCTCTTTTTTGATGTTGGTTAAAATGTTTGTCCTCTATCATATGAAGTCATGATTTTATCTAATGCAACCAATTCTTAACTCTACTATTGTATCCCTCCTGTTTAAATGTGTTATCTTCAGTTTTTAACCACTATATTCTTTACTCTATTTACCTATTTGGACTATCGTACATTATTTGACCTTTTATTCTTTTAACAATTTTATAAATATTTACTTTTTATAGCTCTCATTTTTGTATGTATACTTTTTACTACCTTAGTGCCTATACAATTTGACTTGCTCAGTTTTATTTTACTCTTAACATTTTAGATTATTCCTCTTATTACGTTTATTGTTGATCATATTGCTTTTTTGTTTGTTCGATATTCTAACTTTAATGATTCTAGGTCTATTTTTATCTTTTTATTTACTATAGGCTTAACTTATTTTATCATTTGATTTATTTGTTTGTAAAGCGCATTTGAATGTATCATTTTACAGTATTTGCGCTATATAAATGTTTTTAATAATGAAAATGTAATAATAATAATTACACTTTATGTCTTCTTTAATCTAAATTAGTAAATTTTCTCAGTCATGAAACATTTTTGTCTTTTCGCAAAAGAAAAATAGTACAAGTTTTCAAATAGTTATATTGTTTTTTACTTTACTTTGTAGTCATCTGGTTATGTATTGCATTAAAAAGTAGTATCTTAAATAATATCATGACCTTAGTTTTAAAGAAAGGCATCGTCCCATAAATACATTCAGAAGTGTACACCGCCATGCTGGTAACGTCACTTCCAGTTGTCAATGTTGTCTATTGATTGGAGAAATATAAAATGTTATCGATTTCCCATCCGCCGTACCGAAAACATAGGGGCCAACACGTGTTATCGATAACATCGCAGATTTCTCGCAATTAATACGGGAGATTGTAAACCGGAAGTAGCGTTGCCAGCACGGCGGCGTTAGCTTTTGAATGTATTTTTGAGACAATACCTTTCGTTTTAAAATTAATAGTCACATTTCTGAATGAGACAATCACTTAATCTTTATAGATATCAACACTATTCGGACGAGTACGAATCAAAACCCCTAAAGTGGTCATATTATTTTTATCAATGTTTTATAATTTTCATGATATTTGAAGATCCATTAGTTTTCGGAAATATATTCTAGAATTATGCCAGTTACTGACGTTTCCATTTCAATTACTCTTATTATACGAAACGTCTTTTTCGGTCACGTACTCTCGGCAATGATTAAATATTTAAGTACCCTGAAAACGTTTATTGACTTTATATTGAATTTAACAGTCGTCTCAAAACTGCACAGTCGCCTTTTTGAAATGTCATCACCGTATAAATAGATTGGACTCTCTCTATATTAGTCATGCAAATACACATCAATTAGCATATACGCCAATGCAAAAGTCTTTAGGAAACACCATACAATTTATGCCCATTAACATATCATTTATCCCATGTAAACTACAGGCAAAATATATTCTCTTGCAACAATTTATCAAACTTAAATGTCAACAGTAATAGCATCATCCATCTTTGAAGACTTTTTTTTTTCAAGTAGGCAAAGTGTCATTTCAATTTCTCCATGAACTGATGAACTTTTGAAGATTAACATATAGCTTGTGCGTAAACAAGTAAAAAACTTTTGAAAGTAATTGAATTAACCTTGTAAGAGAGAGTTCGAATGACTGTATCATGAACTGAAAAACCTCACATCCATTATGTGTTGATGAATGCATGATGTCACTTCGGAGAAATTGACAGAAAAGTACTGTACTGATTTTTAGCATTACACATCCCCGTTATAAAAAAAAAGGAGATTTCATATAGGATAAATAGACTTATGCGGAACGTTGTTTCGATCACGTAGTCATTGCAATAGATAATTGTTAAGTTTCCTGAAAATGTATATTGAATTAACCAAACTGTCTCACAGATACACAGTCGCCATTTGAAATGTCCTTACTTAAGTAAATTGGCCTCACCAGTCATTAATTCAGATAGGCATCAATTAGCATACGCCAATACAAACACTTTGGACTAACAACATATGAATTTTGTCCATTAACATATAATTTTTCCATGTAAATGTCAGGCAGAATGTACATTTTTGCAACCATTTATCAAACCCAAATATTAAACAGTTAAAAGTGATAGCATTATCCATCTTTGAAGAGCTTTTCGATTTCTTGAGTGTGCACAGTGTTATTTAAAATTCATCCCTAAACTGTGCGTAAAGAGCTTTTGAAAGTAATTAATCAACTTTTTAAGATAGAGCTCGTATGAGCCGGAATCTACAAAAGCTGCAATAGTCCGACATCCATTGTATTTAAAAAGATGATTTCCAAAACGGAAAAACAAATGTGATTTGAAACCGTTGAAAAATCGTGTTAATATGGTTTAATTTTAATGAAAGGTCACGGCTTCTCGATGATATGTATACAAGCGCAACTTAAGATTTGCCCTTAAACGAACAGATGAACTTTTGAAGATTAATAGATAGATCGTGCATACCGATTGTACTTAAAGTAAATAAATTCACTTTTCAAGCGATGGCTCGTATGAGGACAACTTCTCTGAAGAGATGGGAGATCACGTTTATGTCTTTATAGGTTTGGTAAAAAAATTATCATTTGAAGTTACCATATGAATTGATAAAATTTGCTAGGCTAGATTTATCCTGATTTACTTTTAATGAGATCGTTTGCCCGAGTACAAATCTACATCACAAAATGACTCGGAAAGTGTATTTTGAAGTATGAGTTCACTACATGGCAAATTGCTCAATTCTCAGAATACTCCTCTTCTAAAATGTCTTAAGCAGTTCGTTCCTGATTAGGAAATCGAAGCATGCAAACGGAAGTAAACGGAATTTCAACTGCTTTAAAAATAGTAGCGTAATGTTATGCTTTGTTGTACTTTGCTTTAAGTGGTAAAAATGTATAGCTAGGTTAAATCCATTCGAGCCATCAGGCTCATAGAGCCGGTGCTTATTCCCGGTTTTAATGGCGCAAGCGCATGAGAGTACATCATGACTCTCCCTGGACGGGACGCAAGCAGTGCTGGTACTCATTTTACTCCCCAGCAGTGTGGTACTCATTTTACCGCTGAGTGGACTGAAGCCAGTAGGGTAAAGTGCCTTGCTCAAGCACACAATGCAGTGGTGAAAATGTATAGCTAGTTTAAATCCATTCCAGCCATTAGGCTCATAGAGCCGGTGTTTACTCCCGGTTTCAATGGCGCAAGCGGATGAGAGTACACAATGACTCCCCCCCAGTCCATCAGAGATTAACTCTCCAGCAGTGCAGGTACTCATTTTACTCATGTTATGTTTTTTGTACTTTGCTTTAAGTGATGAAAATGTATAGCTAAGCTCAATCCATTCGAGCCATCGGGCTTATAGAGCCAGTGCTTATTACCGGTTTCAAGGGCGCAAGCATCATGACTCCCCTTGGACGGGACGCCAGTCCATCACAGATTGGTAGCAGTGCTGACACTTATTTTACAGCTGAGTGGACTGAAGTAAATAGAGTAAAGCGCCTTGCTCTAGGACACGATGCAGCGCTCATGGCGGAAATCAAATCCGGTACCTTTCGAATACATGCGTGACTCCTTAACCATTGAGGCACTGCACCTCTTAAGATATGTATAGGGTGTATCTTTAGAGAATGAGGTTTTCGATGCAAAATTTTAAATTCTTTTGATCGGAGGCTGACAAATATGTCTCTTAAAAGTATTTGAAAAAAAAAAAAACGGTGAACGAGTAGCTTGCACTTGTTAAAGTAAAGAAGATGGTATCATCGTCACAGATTTTGCTGCAATTATTTGATGCAAACGATCAATAGAAATCCGTGTACTGTTGAACTTTTAAGGATTATTCTTTTCCAGATTAAGTGGAGACCTTATAAATATGCATAAGCTGGTAAAGAATACACGCATCCATAATCTTTTGAAAACTTGGGGAAATGTTTTATAAACGAGTTGATACAAAGATAAAAAAAAAATCAAATGGGATGTCAGAGGTTTAATTAGCCTTTTGTTGGACATTGTTAAAATATCTCTCACCCTTACCTTTGTATAGAGGAGTTTGATTATGGACAGCAAGTAATGGGCAAATTTCTTGAGAAAACGATTTGATCTCCCGACTGGAAGCAGGAGTGCACATTTTCTTTTCTGCCATACTTTTAAACATGCATAATCTTGCGCCAGTAGGTGCCTGATAAACACAAGATAAATTAGATATTCTCCAAACCCACAGTGTCCAGTGTCAGGGGTTGGTGGGTGTAATTTTCATGATTATTACTTGTTCCCTCCCTAGTCCCTACCGATATCTAAAAGTTATCTAAAATGTGCCCATTCTCTGTACCAACTAAATGGTGCACGAAAAACCTCAATGGTAAGCTGTAGGCTCGTTGTACAAATAAGTTTGTTCTTCGTGACATTTTGCACCACACAACAATTTGTTTTTTTGATAATCACCAAATATTAAGCCAGGATAGGCCTACAGAAGTATGAAAACATGATAAAAAGTTAATACTACCGTTTTGCTTTGCTTGTTAAG
>JAIGNY010001464.1:1672500-1695000 GCA_020152595.1 Chiridota heheva | reverse complement strand
AGTTTGAAGTAAAAAGAAGAAAAAAATGTCATCATAATCATTTCTGAAGTAAATATTAAATTGTTAAGCAGGTCTTACAAATTTTGTACGAAAGATTCCAATGGGTATTTATTAGAAGAAAAAAAACGTTTTGGGTTTCTCAAGATGAAAGTTTAATTATTCAAAGCGGGTAATGGCTTAATCCACACAATGATATTAAAGTAAACAAGAATATGATGAGAAGAACATCTAGACTGCCAGACTGTTTTGACCTGATCGGTGCCCTTTAGCACGCGTTGTTCCTGCGTCATATGAGCATAGTTTGGACGCGCCCTTTTTCCCCTCATGGTAACACTAGTTTATGCAAAATATCAGAATATTTAAGCTATATTCCTATATTTGAGTATGAGTGTTCATATAGAACAATAAACAAACTTAATTGTGAAAAACTACTTTGGTACCGTTTAGTAAACAGGTAAACGATTTCTAAGATACCAAAAATGTGTTAAAGTGACTGGTGTGCTATATTCAAAAGTGTAATTTCATAAAGTCGATCTTTCTTTATATATTTGTTTAAATATGTATTACCTCTTATAAAATGATATTTTATTGAAATATTGATATGGTGTATAACATAGGCCTATGCTTTATATGATCGTTCTACTCTTATGTATACATGCACCTAATAATCAATATTTGTACTATGTACTTCATAGAATACGCAAAGAACTTGGAAAATGGAATGGTCTCATTTTACACTTGACCCGTGTTATTAACAGATTGTACAGAGATTTGCTCAGAGATATTTACTTGAGTAATTTCTTGTAGGATTAAGATATCAGTATGACTTTTTATCAAGTTATTTCTTCAATTGTCTTCTATATCATGGAAATATACATGTTCTACCACGTGGATAAATCTTTAATACAATCATTCAAAGATTAACAAATAATGATTAAAATCGGAGGGGCTATTTGACTATTTTTCCTAGCATTTCATAACTAATCTTGTGAACTTCAAACACCGGGTTTTGTTGCTGCTCTCTATTTTGAGATGCGTGCTCTCTTATATCTGTATATTCCAATCAGTAAAATACCCAAACGCTACATAAATCCAAGTGGTTACATTACTTTTTTTGTATGTGTATTACTTTAAGTTTTATTTTTAATTTAATTACAAAGCAAAGTTACCTTGGAAGGTCTACTGCATTTGCTTCATCTTACATTAGATAGATTGACGTACCTCCTTGATTACATTTAAATGTACATGGACAAGTAGCAACCACTTTGTATAAATTAATACGAATGGCCTTCAGAAACACTCACCACAAATACTTTCTTACCAAATCAATCATCCCAAAATGTGACAAATCTGGCTGATTTTAGATCTCCAAATGTATGCTCATTACGTATTGGTTTTTTCGTGACGTATGGATAGGACAGTACAATACTAACGTTATGTGAAATGTACAGTGTACCGTACAGCAATACTTATAGCCAAACGTAACAAGTGGAATTTACCAATCATAAACAAATAATGGATCGGAACTTGAGTCGATATTTCCTCTTTATCCACAAGGAAATTTCCTAAAATAGCAAGCATATCGCTAATCAAGTTATATTCTGATTCAATGAAACTGATGTTTGAAGTAGCCTAGTCAATGTGACGCCGAGGCATGTTTTTTTTTCTTCACTTTTTCGCGAACATCTCACAAACGAGTGCAAAGTTTTGATAAATGTATGTTTATGAAATGTTCAGAATGTTAAAAGGAACATATTTATAACAAAGCTCTACCTGTCCATATACTTTTAAGAATCCCATGTACGTCAATTAAGCTACCGACAATGAATAAATAGGTTATGTCATGTTATACGTGCCTAGCTATTTTCAATAAAAATATTTATGTTGTATGCAATTCTTCAAGGGAGGAACAATTCTTTGGAAAAAGAAAAGAATTATTGATAAATATTTTTCTTAAAAATGACTTATTTCATAAATCAAAAATCCACAGCAATCTCTTCAACAATACAATACAGAAGCATTTTGAATAGTACAAAATTGTATCCTCTGAAAATCTAGGCCCCTCCATTTTTAAATGCTCATTTTCTTTGAACTGTTGAAAAGCAAGCTACATTAACACCTTTTGGCTCATCATATACTTAAGATATAACTTACAGCAAAATATAGAAAAAAGATCGACTGACTGGATAAGTGCCTTATAACGATTAGATTACTATCGAATAATGATTCAGTTTGAAATGTAAATACGTCAATTTGAAAATTATTATCTGATTATACAAAGGGGCTGCCTGATTATGTCACTGACGTTAAACAAAGATGTCCAGACAATATCTATATTATAATTTCTTGCACGAACGTCAGAAGTTGACGTGATTTCTTTAAATTATAAAAACAGGTCAAACATGTTTATTAATCAAAGCGAAAGCAATGTAATGTTTAACAGTATTGGGGGATAGTGAAGGGTATACACTCAGATGGATATCATTAAGTAATGTTGACAGGTTGACAGCCATGGAAAATTACGTAATATGATTAGAAATTATTCTAGACTTAAGAATCTATGGACATGTAACAAAGTATTGTTTAAAAGAATATTGTAATTTCAGCAGAAAAGGTTTTGAATTTTTCAAATAGCAATTTTAGTCATGGATGATAGCAAACCTGATCGATGCTTAATTTATGTTTCATTTGGGATGTATGCCTTGACTGCTCGGCGGAGAGCTCAAAGTTTTAATGCAATTTTTTTTTAATTTCTTCCTACAATCTCAGTCACTAAGTTGGTCTGAATTTGCTGCATCATTTCAATGCGTTGTCATACACAATTGAGAATCGAAGTATTTACAAAAAAAAATAACAACATCTCCCTCTAATAATATTTTCAAAATGCTATAAATTGTAAATTTTTAACCAATTGTGATATTTTTTGTTTGTACTTTGTAATATATTAAATAATACTTGTACTTTGTAATAGATTAAAAATACTTTGTAATAATTAAAAAATACATTAGCTAGTGTTATCATTATACCTTCGTATTCATTATACCTATTGGCGAGAGTGCTGATTTTGACACGGTATATCACCCATACCACTTTAGTCCTACTTACGGTTCTGATTTAAAATATATGGCACTTCAGGCATATATATTAAATTAAAAACAGAAAGTAACAATAAATGATATCAGAAAATTGAATGTTTTTCTGATATAAAAAGATTTGGTGGTGTACAATGCAAAGTGTTTGAATTTGTGAAATGATTTCATAGAATTAACACAGGCTAACGAGGTCTACTCCCTGCTAGTATCTTCACAATGTTGAAGAAAATCAGGTAGAAGATCTAGATTTTGGAAAGAGAATTTATTAAAGTTTAAAAGATTTACAAATTTTTGTTTGTTTGATATTACTTTTTTGAATTACAAATCGCTAAACATTTTATGACACTAGTTTTTTTTTACAATGTTATCATAAAAATTTGAACAAACGAATGCATGCCACGGAATAAAGAAACAATGATGAAAAATAATTTTCTCGTTAAAATGACTTATTTCATAAATTAAAAGATCCTCAATAATACAAAAACTCCTGTAGATTACAGGATTTTATCCTCTGAAAAGTCAGGCCTTTCAATATTCAAATGATCAATTTCCTTTGAACGGTTGAAAACTTAAGTTACACCTTTAAGTCCATCAGAGACCTTAAGCAATCATTAAGTAAGATAGAGCAAAAAAATACTAATCATACGTCTTGGTAAATACCTTATAACAGTTAGATTGCTATCAAACAATGTTTTAGTTTGAAATTGTAAAACCGTCAATTTAAAAGCTATTATCTCATTATACGAAGGGGCTCCCTGACTATACCCTGACGTTATACAAAGATGTTCAGGCAATGTTTAGGTTTTAATTTCTTGCACGAACGTCAGAAGTTGACGTGATTTCCGGAGTTACACACCAACCTTTAATATATTTGGAATTCTCAAAAACAGGTTAAACATGTTTGTTAATCAAATGAAAGCAATGTAATGTTTAATAGTATAGAGAGATTGTGAAGGTTATCCATTCAAGATTGATGTTATTAAGTAATGTTGACAGGTTGACGGCCATGGAAAATTAAGCGCTATCAATTCTAGGCTTGAAGATCTATGAACATATAGCAATCTCTGTAGTGTTTAAAAGAATATTGAAATCTGAGCAGACCACATTTTGAAGTATAAAAATAGCCTTTTTAGTTAGCACTTAATGGATTATCAAAAGTTGATCAATATTCAATTTATTCTCAATTTGTGATGTTTAAGTGGGCGGACACTCAAATTATGTATGTACATATTTTTAAATTTCTTTCCTAAAATATCAGTGAAATGAAATCAGTCTATTCCTGCTAGAATTTAATTGAGGTATGGTAAAGACTGAACAAGTTTTGGTAGAATGCTGCACCATTTCCAAGAGTAATGACACACAATTAAAAATCAAAGAATTTACAAAAAAAAAATACCAAATGAGATGAGTTGCCTTTCCTTCAGTACGTTCAAAAATCATCCAGATAAAAAGTGTGTGCTTCAATATCATTTGACATATCAGTGCCGTGTGCACAACTACAATCTCAATCCGCCATAAATTTGGAGTATAAGGGCAAATTGCGTGAAGGTTGTGCGCACATGATAAAAATCGGGGTATTAGTTTGTGTGCAATGCCAATAGCGCACGCAACACGATTTATAGCAAATTTAAGGTCAACGGTGGTGAAGGTGCTGCAAATTGAAATGTGCATTGATGTAGCAGCAAATTGTTGGCATAAAAAGATCGCCCTATAACACATCACAAATTTGCATATGAATACCTGCGATTTCAAGATGTAAATACCCCAGCACGCAAGACACCGGTAGCCCATTGGCGGTCCGCCAGAGGCAAAGATAGCGTCCCGCTAACTGGCTAATGGCAAAGTGAGCTTTTGCCTAGCGGTTCGCCCGTCGGCGGTGGCCCGATATAGGCCCGCCGGCGGCCCGCTGTAATGCCGATCATATCAAATGTATTTGCTTTGAAATATTTTATTAAATAATCACAATGTATTCAATGTCGCATTGCTCTACTTCAAACGCATGGCTTTAGCAACGTTGTTATCACATCACTATGCCTCATGTGATAGTTGCCAACATTATTAGGTATTTGAACAGTTTTATTTACTAAAGAAAAAGTATGAGGTATATTTTGCATATTCATCAAATACAATGTAAGATAACTAATAGTGTCAATATTTGTACATTAACAAATATTTTATTTACCGCATTACAAGTACACAAGCATAGTAAATCCCTTTACTAATATAAATGAGGATAGAAATATGTCGGTTCTTTGAGTTAGCTATACATTTGAATAGCAATTTTCTAATATTCAAAGTGCGCCCAACTATCAGACTATGGATTTGGGTACATGCTCATAGCTGCTAGACGCTGCCGTTTTGCCGCCGGGATAACGCTAGCGGGTCACCGATGGCTAGAAGCTCCCGTTTAAATTTTCCGGCAGATTAACGCAAGCGGGCCACCGGCGGTTGGGCGCTACCGCTTTTCCGTTAGAATAATACAAGCGGGCCACCAAGCGCTTGCGTATTGGGTGTCTGATCAGTATTTTGATGTTTCTGCTATAATTTTCATGGTTTTTAGTATACTAAATAGAAACTTAGCTCGTGAAATCTCTACACGTCCAGTATACATAGGTATTGTCGTTGGCACGGTATTTCACCCACCTATACTGAGGATTTTAGTTTGAAATAGGTGGCACTTTAGGCATACTTATCAAATTGAAGCAATAATGTAACTAAAAAATGGTGTAATAAAACGAAAAATTGTTATAAGAGGAAAAGATTTTGTAGTAGGCCTATACATTTTGTCAGAATATTCGAATAAGTTGCAAGAAAGGACTAAAGCATCCTGATTGATGTAGTAACAAGTTTTTTATGTCTTTGATATAATTCTAATGTTTAATATTGTATCTTATCAGAGTACAAAATAATGTTATAATGTTTAATAAAACCGTTACTTTCAAGGTGCTTTTTTGTTGGAAAAACTTGAAGTCTGGAACTCGCATTATGTTGCCTGTGTTTGGAAAAAAATGATTCATTAACAAAGATGTCGTTCGAAATCAATCATAACACAAAAGTATTAATTGAGGTAAAAGATGGCACTTTCATAAGCAATCTTCTTTCAATGCTTATTAGACAGCTCACAATTAAAAAAAGTAACAGCCTCCCAACATCTGATAGCACAGAAATTACATCTGCAACTCACAAAAGAGCACCCATTTCTTACTTTTGGAGCCAAACGGTGCCCGGCTAAATGTGTCGTTTAGTTGTCTTCTAGATTCTGTTAGGTACCAATTATAGAAATTAACAGAAAAATGCCAAAAGAAAACATGAAGATCAGTGGCTTTAAAATTTAAACTTGTATTAAAAATTCCAAGATTTCTTCCTACAATGTACACAAGAATCTTAAAAATCTTCAACCTACTGGGATAGCCTGACCTGAGTTTTTACCCTCTTTGAGCAATGGTGGACCTTTATTTTTTAAATGTATTTCATTTCAATATTGTGATACACTTCTGTGATGAATCCAGTTCCGCAAATAATCTTGTAAGATTCTTGATGCGATAATTTCTCTCAAAGTTTGAAGACCATAAGCTTTTTAGCTCCTGATAAACTTTAACAACTGTAGATCTAGATCCACTGTACACAGTTAAATGCTGTAATTTCTGCAAAGAGACTGCTAATTTAGTCCAAGATATGTATGACTTTGCTTGATATAATGATAATCCACAAAGAAAGCCTTTAACGGCACGTTAATCATTAATTATCGACGTAAGAGCACAGACACAATCTTCAATTTATAAAACCTCGACAATAGTCTTGAAAACAGTGTCTTATATACAATTTTAGTAAGTTCTATTTTTAGAAATAGACGTAGGCCTCAATAATATCATCAATGTTATATTTAGAAGTATTGTAATCTTGTAATGTTCCAATTCTGGAAGAATATATATATATATATATATATATATATATATATATATATATATATATATATATATATATATATATATATATATATATATATATATATATATATATATATATATATATATATATATATATATATATATATATATATATATATATATATATATATATATATATATATATATATATATATATATATATATATATAAAGTATATATATATATATATATATGTATATATATATATATATATATGTATATATATATATATATATATATGTATATATATATATATATATATATATATATATATATATATATATATATATATATATATATATATATATATATATATATATATGTATATATATATGTATTTTTATATATATATTTGTTTAAATATTATATATATATATTTATGTATATATATATATATATATATATATATATATATATTTATTATATTTATTATATATATATATATATGTATATATGTATATATATATATATATATATATATATATTTTATATATATAAATATGATATATGTATATATATATTTACATATATATATATATATATATATATGAATATATATTTATATATATATATATATTTATCTATATATATATATATATATATATATATATATATATATATATATATATATATATATATATATATATATATATATATATATATATATATATATATATATATATATATATATATATATATATATATATATATATATCTATATATATATATATATATATATATATATATATATATATATATATATATATATATATATATATATATATATATATATATATATATATATATATATATATATATATATATATATATATATATATATATAAAAGATATATATATATATATATATATATATATATATATATATATATATATATATACATATATATACATATATATACATATATATATATATACAATATATATATATATATATATATATATATATATATATATATATATATATATATATATATATATATATATATATATATATATATATATATATATATATATATATATATATATATATATATATATATATATATATATATATATATATATATATATATATATATATATATATATATATATATATATATACATATATGATAATAAACATTCCTACTGCTGTACTGTAAAAGTTTGGCCCTACTTCCCCATGCCACTTATATGTAATTGAATAAACAGATTTTTAAAAGTACATTAAAACTTTGGAATCTTACCTGCGTTAACAAACCGTCGAGAAAAAATGGGCTGAATACATTTTACAAGCTGGCAAGGTGAACTTTGATCAGCTGTAATTGAAAATGAAACAACCTTAGTGTAAATTTTTTTAATTTAATGGTCTGTATATTTCATAAACAATCAAATAAAACTTATTTTCAGACGTGACTCTTTAGACGTGGCTTTAAGGACATTATGATGCAATGAAATGAATTCGCATATACTTCTACTGCCGTGTCACTGATCAAATTTTGAATAATAGAGAAGCATTGTCTACATGACTTCTATTGGTTGCATATGCAAAAGACCCAAATAATCTAAAATTCGAATTACATTAGTCTTAATTGTTGTATTACTAAGGGAAACATCTTATATACACAAGACAAATTATACTATTATTTATTTTAGATAGTCTTTAATGTGGCAAAATATTACAACGCAAATTTAATTAGACAAGTGCAGGTTACATTAGAGATCTATGGATAGGTTACAGTAACTTAAGCAAAATTGGAAGAAAACATCATATTAACCATGAAAGTAGCCAAAGAATTGATCAAAATTTGTCATTTTTTGACCATCTTTCAGCATTTGTGAATTTTAAGGCCCTGTTATAATAACGTAAGCAAAAGTTATTTCATTTTTTTACTTCCCTAAGAGAAAATTTGAAAATGATTTTTATTATGTTAATTTTTTTGTTTTCAGTCATTGACCAACATTATGTTAATTGTTATGTGAATAGGAGCACTTGAATGTCCACAAAGAGGTTTTGATACTCCACCTCAACCAAAATTTGGGGGGAGAAACCAGTCATGACGATTTTCAGTGACTGAAATCTATAGGGCAGAAATTTAAAGAATAGCATTAATGATGTTGAGTTCTCTGTCATACATTACAAATTTTCTACGCATCAAAAATTCTATAAACTTTGTTAACTATAAATATAGGTACATTCGATTAATTCAAAAACTATTTTGTTTATAATTTAAAGGATTAGTACAGAGGTCCAGCAAGTTTTTCTTATGTGAAAGAGGAGTTCAAAAGAAACAATATAGTGTGAAAAAAACATTAAAAAATTGTATTCCATTAAGGGGATATCTAAGTTTAAAGTTTGTTATCATTTGTGTAGAAACGACTGAAATCAGACTAGTTGTGATGTCATAGCCTTAGACTCCTCAAAGTCTTTACGTATCCTATCATAGTTTGTCCTATGATTTTGTTACTTAAACCCATGGGATATGTCAAAAAGGTAATAAAACTGAATCTAGAAGGGCTATTTATAATATACCCCCTGAAGAAAGTTTGAGGAAAAATCATTAAAATAATAAGAGAAAAAAAAATCTTTAAAAATACGTTAATAATTGTGAAGAATGTGAGAACGAAGACACCTATTTTTTTTATAGTAGACTACACAAGTTATTTCTACACAGATAAGACAGAGTTTTAAATTTGAATATCTCATTAACGTAATAAGCTATTTGAATGTTTTTTCACCATTTTGTTTGTTTTGAAGTCATATAAGACTGTTTGACCCCTGAACTAATCCAGTAACGTTCTTCTCGGTGAGTATAACATCTCAACCGACCAGTCCATCAGTCCATACACCTAAGTTCAAATAGCTCATATAGAGAGATGAAAAAACACTTTTCGAATTTGGAATATAACATGCATGTCAAGCGTGAATAGTTGAAATAGTGTGTTCGAATTACTAAAATAGACGAAGTTGTTTTCGTGCTTGACGAGAATATTAAACTATTTGGCAAGATCATCTTAAATGAAAGAGGACTTAAAAAGAAACAAAATGGTGAAGAAACTACCTCAATATTTTATTCCTTAAAGAAATAAGAAAATTTAAAGTTATGTTTCACCTGTGTAGAAATGACATGTTATAAGTCTACTGTGGAAGATTGGGGCCCTCATTATCACATTCCTAATAATTGTTAAATGTATTTTGAAGAAAATTGATTTAAGGTGGTAAATTAAAATTATCCACACTAGATTCTGTTTTACTATTTTCTTGATAACCTTGGATTTAAGACCCAAAATCTCAGAAAATTATGATATATAATACTATATAAGAATTTGATCAATCTGAGGTTGTGACGTGACAATTAATTCGATTTAAGCAAACTTAAATATCTTCTTAAATATAACGGAATAAGATTTATGAATGCTTTCTTTGCCACTTTGTTTCTTTGGAAGTCTTCTTTCATATACGATGGACTTGCATGACCCCCTGAACTTATCCTTTAAAGTATGACATAGTGTGTTCAAGCTTGAAGTATAGGACATATGTTCTACGTTAAAGTAGTATATCAAGCTTTATGAAAAGTATGTTCAATTTAATAACAGAATGTTCAAGCTGAAAGTAGTATTTCAATTAAATTCGTAGGCGTAATGCAGAATATAATATATAATGATTTACATCAAAAATCGTAGGCGGCTGTAAAAGATTTAAGTTGGAGGGGCAAATCACAATTGGGGAAAAAGCAACATCTTTTTAATTATACTTATCCCAATACAAAAAGCAATAAATAGCTAATTTTCGGGAGCAAATGCACACCTGCCACTATAACGAGCCGAATTTGGTTAAAATAAGTGGTCTAGCTTGAAATAATGTGTTCATCTGAATAGAGTATGATCAAGATTGACATGTTAATATTGTTCCCCGACATCTATGACATTGCTACTCGCAGTGTACATATAATTGTACACTGTCGAATATATGTATGGAGGGTGGGCCCAGTGATTCGTGAATTTTCAGTGTCCTTGAAAAGTTTGATTTTCCAACATGTGGAAAATCAGAACATCGCTAATGCACAGTCGCGAATCTTTCATGAAGTTTAAATGCGAGTCTGATATCGTGTTGACATGGAGGAAAAAATACACTACATTCCAACGTTTCTGATTGGTCGAAATATTTACACAGTCACCGTCACCGACAAGCCAATCGCGTAGGTGGCGTTAATGCTGTAATGTATCGGGATTTATTGCTGACGGGTCAACTAAATATCTCAGACAAGAATCCCTCTCTAAACAGCACATAACACCTGGCATATTACTCACCATACCCGAATCTTATCAAATATGGCTAACCTACCGTACAGTGCATTTATTACAGCTCAGGTTAGATTCCGAGCGTTTCAACAAGGAATCAGTTGACCTATTGGCGTACATCCGTTTCGAAGGGCAACCTCTATTTTTTATGCAGCCGGCCAGTCTAGAAGGGCGCTAAAATTGAATTGAACTTTACGGTAACTTAACGGCAACTCCGTCCAAAATGACGTGTGTGATTGGAGAAACCTCTGGTCAGCCTGAGCTTACAGCCTGTAATGGTAATTTTAAAATGTGAGTAGGCGTAAGGTGTTTTAGTGACTTGGCGTTTTCGTTTGAGAGAAGCTACAATGAGCCGTCGTTACTTTGTCTCTGACAGCTGCTAGACTAAAAAGTAACAGCCTAACACAACCTTAGTGTAACATTAGCCTAGCCCTCACTGAGTAGGGCTAGTAGGCCTAGGCCTAGTAGTACGAATCTTCATGCTCCCAACTCATTCGCTCTGAATCTCTGATTTGGAGTATGAACGATTACATACATACAAAATTACACGCTTAAGCACATTCAATGGACTTCAACGTGTGTATTTAAAAGAAGGTGCCAGGATTTCTGGGCAACTTGTTTTTCGGTATGAAGACTTAAGTTCCATATTTTAACATGAAAATCAGCCCACGGAAACTTGAATTGGTTTTACACCTAGTAGGCCTAAATATTGTAGTAACTCAATTGCTTTCCAGATACACATTTTTCGTTTAAAAATAAAGTTTCGACAGATTTTCAGCAAGCGTCTTGACAACAATGTGATAGGCTACATACGTAAGCATTTTTCTCAACCAATAAGAAGATAGAACGCTTGCGTAAGGATATGATTGGCATGAATTTGTTGCGTATCTGCTATTTGATACAGGGTTCAGAATGGTTTCCCTATAACAAAAACAACAACCATAATTTGAACAACCATGAAAATCATAGACCCTTTTTGTTGTTTTACAAAAACCATCTACATGCATACCATACAAATTTCTTTCACCACCATTCTTTGCATGTTGAATGTTGATTTTATGTTTTGTGGATAAATAGTGCAACCATTTGAGAACTTTGACACTTTGTGGTTTACCTTCCCCATACCCAAGATGGGGAATGAGGGTTATGGTGTCTGGCTTGAGAAATAAAGCTCTATATGCTAAATTACAAGCACCTGCAATGGTTACTAAAGACCTAAATGGATCGACACCTGTGAAGAATTCTTCTGTCATGGTCAGTGATATAACAATTTCTCTAAATCTAATCATACAACGGCGCAGAATATTTGCATCGCTTCGACAATACGTAACAAGTTCCTTTTGCGAATCAAACTCAACACTCTTTTCTTTTTTCTTATTATACCACTTCATAAATAATTTTCTTTCTGATGGCATCATTTTGTCAATTCCATAGTATTTTGGTTCAAAAGAGGACCCACATAATTTTGATTTGAAGAAGTGCTGAAAAAATGAGGGAATTGACCTTTTACAAGTTCCTGAATGCCAAACGCCTTTAGAAATTTTCGTAGGGGCAGATTCACAAAACTTAAACTGTCTAGAATTCTAATTCTGGGATATTCTATTTCGATCATGATTAATTTAGCGCCCCTTGATACCACAGTAGGTGGACGAACTGTTTTACGATCTATCAAATATTCCAATAGAAAATATCCATCATAGGCCTGCATATTATGAGCAAAAACAATACTATCATGATGTTGTTCATAAAAATGCCAATCCCCCAACTGTGTCAAGGTGTTCGGTCCTTTAGAAACTCACTTCCCTTTCACCCTCCTTTCCACATTTTTTTAATCGTAGACTTTATCATGATCTAGACATTTTGTACACGCCCATTGACATATCACTAAATTTGAAACATGTTTCACAGTATCTTAAACACATTCAAAGTAAAAAAGAAGTATTTAACCCCAATCTGTTTTTTAGTCTTTTTGATGGTTTACTTTGGTATTTCAGATTTTCCTTAGGCCCCTTCTCCTCTTCATCACGATCTCTCTTTCCTTTATCTAAACTTGTGACCTGATTTTTTTAAATTGTTTTTTACGTTGACCAGTTTCATGTAACATTGATTGTTCACATATTCCCTACAAATGTTACAGAAGTCATCAGCACACTTATGCTCCTTTAAAGTTTTCTTATATTTGCTAAAATCGTAAGTGCGTCAACACGTTTTACAACGAAAAAGTTTTTTACATATGGAAATCTTTTTCACTTTACCCTTTTTAATTTGATAATTGCAGTAACATGTGTCGTTTTAAAAACTCGATTACAGTTAGAACATACATGCTTAGCACTCGTATCATTAAAACCTCCTCACAACGTGTATAACATGCACTACAAAAAAGATCACACATATGATGTGCAGGCACAGAGTATGTTTTCAAACATTTATTACAAAAATATTTTACGCTTAAAAATCCGGCCATGGAGGTAATGACATGATAATGATTCCCTGCATGATATAAGAATATTGTATTTGCAGTTTCGGGATCCTTGAATATGGATTAGTTCTGGTTTTCTCCAGTATAAATAATAAGGCGGTATTCAGGTAACAGCATCTTTTGAAATTGATCATATAGTAAAGCATTCACAAAACCTGGTTGAACATTGCCCTGGTATAAAGCTCCAGTGCTTTTTCTCGTACTGGACCATATCTTTTTTGAAAACTTTCCCATTGTGGGTTGTTTTTCCTATCCGGATATAGTTGGGCCACGATGAGCGCCCTACCAAAACATATATTTTCTGTTTCTGCAGGAGGTACCGTAATTCTTAATATGCTTTGCTTTTCTTTTGCAAAAGCTTCCTGCATGAGAAGTGAACATTTTCTACGATCCCCTCCATTAGGATTCCTGATGATCATGAAGTGAATCGTTACTTTTATGGAGATAAAAATCTATTCGACTTAAGAAATTTTTTCAAGCTCTTTAAAACTTTTTTCAGCGGAAAAATCTCTTTTCAACATGAACGGTATGGTACTAGTGTGATCTCGCTCAGGTGAAATAATAACAAAACGAAGAAAATCTGTATCTGCAACATCATTCAACTGATAGTCAACAAGGTATTTAAAAGCAAATGAAAGCAGTGCAAGAATATCCTGAATATTTTGTTGAACTCTTTTTAGCTTTTCTATATCTAAGTCCAAGCTATGCGTGCTTTGTTCACCATTAAAATATCTATGATGGCGAGTATGTAATAAATTCTACCTTACGAGTTCATTAAATTCGGCTGGCCTAATGCTTTCATCACTCCTGTCCTCCTCCAACCGCTCACTGGGATCAATGGTGTTTTCTAAACTATGTACTTCATTATTGTCGAACTCAATATGATCACGACTGATAACATATGTGTCATGGTTACTCATATTAGAATCATGAACATTACTGCTGACATTACTGACATTACTATTCCTGACTCTACTCCACTGAAATTGCTTTCATTCCCTACATCAAATAGATCCTTAGTACCGTCTTCACCATTCCTATCACTAACAGATATAACACACTTTTTGCTGTTATTATGGTCATCTCTATTATTCTGACTTACTGCATTTGCCTCCTCGTTCCAACTAAATTGATCTATTATCTCTGCCATGTAATTACTTGCTTCAAACGAACTTGTTAATAAATTACTCGTTGAATTTTGTGAGGCTTGAAAGCTTTTAGACGGGACAGTGAAATCAGTTGCCCCTGGTTCTTGTACATTCACTCCATTATTATATAAAATACCTCTAACCTGAACGTTCCGCTTGTGGTAACCTCTTCCCCCGTTGGCCTCGGTATGATAAATGACCCTTTCATTCACTTGAGGAAATATTGTTTACAGTTCCTCTTTCTGCCTCTGCTCTAACGATGGTTGTCTTCTTGAAAGCCGCGTCCTTCGGCGAATCTTCATTTCTTCCAACACAAAATTCAAAATATCTTCTGAAACACTTTCAGGGAGAACATATTCATATATCTTTCTTGGTCTGTTGACCAAACGCAAAATGGAGATCTTCTGGTTTACCAGATTTACTAATTTGTTTCCAACTTTCCATCCTGAAATAACACTTTTAATCAGACGGATTTAGTTTTTTCTATAGATTAGAATGGTACGGCAGGCTCTGTTCCAATAATAACAACGAAATTTAAAGTGTAAAAAATCCTCGAGAGTTATCAAATATTCAAAAAATGATACACGATTTGCAATATTAGGTTCAAAAGATGTTTATAATCAAAGTTTCAAAGTAAGTTAGATAAGCAACAGATTTTTGTTATGACAGCATACAATGTAACAATATTCCAATAATAAGATTTATAACAGAGTTTGAAAATATGTAATCATCATCAAAAACAACAGAAAAAGGACATGTAAGTGTACAGTAGATTGAAACACCTATGCTTTGCTTGACAAAACCTTCTCTTTATACCCTGTTACAATGTTTGTAAACATTGTGTTTTATAGCAAATGTCAAAATAAACAAATATAAATGACCATCTTTCAGTGCCCTAGAAAATGTCTTTGGATTGTCCTTTATTTGTAAACAAACTTACTTAGCTAAACATTGTCCTGACAAAACAGTTTAGAGAGCATTATTCATCAACAACGGTTACGGTCTTTTACATTATTTCCAAAGATCCAGGAGTTCTCTCATCTTGTTTGTTCCTCCATAAAAAATCAATAATTATTTGTATTGCTGAGTTATACATACACATACACACAGCATAATGTACAGTCTGTCATTTATCCATCAAAGTAAAATCGTGCAGGTGGGTATGGAGCTATTTTTTGTATTCCTTCTCCTACCTGGAAACAAACGCCGTAGTTCTTTCCACTTTTTAATCTTTAGCATGCGAACATCTATGTAAATATTGTTTTTGAAACGTTTCACACACATTATGACTTCATCACCCAGTAGCCACTTGTTTGATTCTATGTCATCTTTAGAGGATGAACTGATCAGAGTGGAAATTGCTTTGTTCACCTTTGAAGTCAACTGTTCATCGCTTCCCACTGCGTCGTTTAAGTGCGATTCTTTCTTTCGTTGGAAAATATTTCACCCCAAACTGCTGAAATGCTCTCAGATGAATATAAACTCGTTCTTCGTAAACATTCACAGAGATGAAATCATCGTTTCCCAGACAGTAACGATACGATCCATTCAATTGCAAACCCTGTTTATTATCCCGAGGCACAAGTACATTTTCATCTTTCTTTTCTGGTGTGTCTTTCTTTCCTGGTGTGTCTTTCTTTCCTGGTTCGTCTTCCTTTTGTTGGATACCACTGGAATCTCCCACAAGCGCAAGTCCAGAATTAAAGACATTAGGATAAATCCCTGCTTCATCTGTGCCATACAAAAATGTCATGATTCTTAAAGGTAACTTCAAACATGCTTTCCAAAGTTTAGAGGCTTGGTTTAGATAGTATCACCGTATTTCTTTTTTAGCTGAAAGTGCTACCTTTGAGGAGCAGGGGCTTGTATTTATATCATTTTCCCTAACAGCCCTGTTTGTGTAGTCAGTTTCATAGAAATTGTTTTTTTAACAACACCCAAACACGAGTTTCTATTTTTGTAGACTGTCCTACTTTCACAACACCCAACAAATTCGGTTTCCATGGTCTCTTCTTCCCTGACAACCTAAATGTTTTCAAAACTTTCTCTATCTTTAGCTCCTTTTCCTTCTGTTTCTTCAATCTTGATCATTTTTTTTTCTTTACTTGTTTTTGATTGGTATTTATTTTCTTTTTTCATCTCTTCATTCTTTGTAATTCTTGCTTTTTTAATCTTTTCATGTTTTCAATTTATATTTCTTCTTTTTATTTCTTCATTCATTTTTAATTTATACTTATTCTTTTTCATCTTTTAATTTTTTTAATCTATTTTTCTCTTTTTTTATCTCTTCATTCCTTTTTGAATTAATTTTTACTCTGTTTTGTTGGTTTTGCATATACTATTTATATAAGTATATTCTCCCCCAGCCATTTGTTTTCCTTAGCAATCCCTTTCTCTCTTAACGCGTTCTATTGCCATGTGACGTCAGCTCATGAATATTCCAACACTCAAACGTTAGTGTTTAACCTTCTTTTTAGGCCTTTATGACGTCCTTGATCTGTCCCTACTTCCCCAGATGACGTCATGTCACTTTGGGGATCACTGATGTCATGCTGACGTCAAAATATGAGTCACTTCTTAGAGTGTCCTCAAAATTGTTCTACCTTGGGTGTCATTATTTCTACTAATGTGGGACAGAATGTTATGGAATTTTGGACAGGGTCGGATAGCATATGGGACAGGGTGCT
This sequence comes from Chiridota heheva, assembly GCA_020152595.1. NCBI lineage: Eukaryota > Metazoa > Echinodermata > Holothuroidea > Apodida > Chiridotidae > Chiridota > Chiridota heheva. Next base: position 1,677,348 of record JAIGNY010001464.1, on the reverse strand, counting down.
GTCATGTAAAACAAGGTGGTGTCATGGTATTTATGATAGGCTGGAATGGCATGTGCGAAAGGATGGCATGTAATGAAAGTCATCTAAATTTTAGGTGTGATGGCTTGTGGTGCAGGGTGGGATAAGCATGGAATGGCCTGTGGGACAGGGTGGGATGGTATGAGGGATGGCATCTGAGACAGGATGGGGTGGCATGTGGTACAGAGAGGGATATAGCATGTAGGATAGGGTGGCATGGTATATGGGACAAGATGACAAGTCATATGTTGGGATGTCATCTTGATTGCAGGTGTGATGACATATGGGTCATATGGTCGAATGCTATCTGGATTTCCATGCATGATTTTTGGAAGTAGCATGGAATGTTATGTGGAACAGAAGGTGTCATGGCAGGTGTGGAAGAGGCTGGAAAGCATGTTATTAGCGGCGAGGGGATTTCTATGGTTTGCGATGTCTTGCTGATAATTCAAATTGGCTGTGAGTCAAAAAAACGAGACTGTTCATGTTTTGTGAAACTAACGATTTACTGCGGCCATATGTCAATCTGTATATGTTTATTTATAACATGGAACCTACAGTTTATGTGAGAGAGTAGTTCTGTATTAATCGACGACCCTCAACAAATATGGGAAGGTGTAACGTTCTTCATTCACCAGCCTTAATAAATGTATTGATGTTTTAAACGGAAATATGCTTAGTGAAAGTGAGAATTGATTAAAACTCTACAAGAATGTGCTGCACATGTTTTCCTTTTACCTAATTTGTTTGGGTCTGTCTAGATTATATTCATGCATCATATTACTAACTAAATACTGTTCAATATGTACTTATTTTCCGACTTTTATTTTATTTTATTGTCACGCCTGATATATGTTGGTAGAAATATAACAAGCTTTTTTCAGTTCTTAAACCATTATTCTTTTTTCTTTGATACATTCATTATGGATATGATTATATTGTGATTTTATTTTGTTTAAGTTGAACCCACACAGAGTGAGAGTTTGAGTTTTTCAAATTTTGTTGTAGCTCATATCAAACTCAGCACAATTTTTGTTGTTTCAAATGATGAGGATCTTCCAGGATTTTTGGTTTTGCTCTAAATTTCTACTGTTGTGAGATTTTATATTGCTTTTCAAGATTCTTTGTATAGTTTCAGTTATATGTATAAAAAAGTAGATGTTTTTTTCTTTACAATTTTTGCTGTTATTGGTATCAAAATACATGTGTGTGTGTGTGTGGTGAATCAGGTGCTGATGATGCTGAGTAATGCTGAATGTGTTGCAGTATACAATATGTATTAATGTAAGTGAATTGTTTCAGCAAAGTCGTTAACTTTTGACATACTGTAAACAAATCCTAAGATTGATCACTGACAAAATTAAAGTTGAATTTAAAATGTAATTAATAATGCAAATTTGCATTTCTATTTATAAACTATGGTTGAGCAACAATGTCAGTGAGTTCTTTTTTTACTTAGATATGATTACTCTCAAGTAGAGGAGCAAACAATACAGAGGCAACGGTTTGCAAAGATGGTATCTTTGGAAGCAAAGTTGTCAAACAGTTATATACAAAGTACACATGTTATCCATGTGAAGCTTTTACAGATAGCAGCGCATGAGACGCACAAAGTATCAATGGAAAGTGACTTTTTCAGATATATTGATCCAGCACTTAGGAACACGGTATATGAGTATGTGGCACAGGGCATTGTATTAGTACCCTTAATAAGAAGCAAAGTTGTCAAACAGTTATATACAAGGTACAAATGTTATCCATGTGAAGCTTCCACAGATAGCAGCGCATGAGACGCACAAAGTATCAATGGAAAGTGACTTTTTCAGATATATTGATCCAGCACTTAGGACTGTTAGGAACATGGTATATGAGTATGTGGCACAGGGCATTGTATCAGTACCCTTAATAAGAAGCAAAGTTGTCAAACAGTTATATACAAGGTACAGATGTTATCCATGTGAAGCTTCCACAGATAGCAGCGCATGAGACGCACAAAGTATCAATGGAAAGTGACTTTTTCAGATATATTGATCCAGCACTTAGGAACATGGTATATGAGTATGTGGCACAGGGCATTGTATCAGTACCCTTAATAAGAAAAAATACTTGAGCATTTTCTCTCTAATGAGTTATGTTCTTAAGGCTCTTAAGTAATCATACAAACGTGGACTTCAGTGTTTCTGAATACGTGCTATTTTCGAACAAACAAAACAATAAGAAACAATATACATTTGGCATTACGCAATGGTCGGTTTTTATCATTTGACCAAATTAATTTAGAACAAAAAGTGAAGTCATGGCATAGTGAAGATATATTGACCTTGGTTGCATTTAACTCTTCAAGTTTGCAAAGTAATTTGTTTTGTCAAGTACGCATTAATATTTTTCAATGTTCTTTTGGGCATATTTTTACAATATATTCTACCATTTTCTGTTCTGAGGACTTATTACAATTTATCAGTTAGAAATTGTTTTACTTATTTTTGGTTGCAAAGTATATGCAATACTTCCAAAATATTTTCAGAGAGAGCTTCTTCCCAAAGTTTTGTTTGAAATTGCAGGGCTCCCAGCAAGAATTTATATTGCAAATGTGGCTCTTTATTTATCGAAAAAGCTCTTGTAAATTAAAAACCTGTAAAAACTTTTTTTTTTCTTTTTCAGAATCATAATATATAAAATCATCAAAAATGTGTAAAGATGACATTTCAGTGAAGCTAGGTATATTGCATTTTTGATGTGGGCACGTAAGCATGATTCATAATACAAAACAAGCTACATGTGACCATCGCCACAGGGTGGACTATGTGTCCCCCAGTCACTGACATAGTAGCTTTTTAATTGTAAAAGTCTGATGATAAAATTAGGAAGTGTTTACTCCCATATAGATAAGACTGGATAAGAGGAGGTTAATTAGGCACAAGCTGATTTTTTTTTTCTTCTGGTATTTAGGATTCATTTCTTTTTCGTAAATATTGATGCTGCAACAAACAAATATGTACACCATGTAAGAATAGAAGCTAAATACAGATTAGAGTCTTTACCACCTTGCTCTGTTTAAGTCGCAAAAACTGTTACTTTTTCGTTCAATGGTCACATAAGCCTTTGGATGTATTTCTACATTGAATGAACACTGTGTAATGAGATCCGCTTTTCTAAATATGATTTGAGGTAATTTTCAACAAATATGTGGAAGTTTTGGGGTCCAGGAAGTAAAAAGCCTATTTTACATAGACAGTGGTCTCCAAAAACATGAAAAATATGTTCCATCATTCATCATTATGTCAATCCAGGTATTGATACAATTTAAGTTCATGTTTATATGATATCTTGAACAAAATTACACTGTTCGATAAATTTATAGTTGTGGTATGCTATTTTTGAACATCATTTATTGTCTCAAATCAAAACCTGGAAGTACAATTTATGAGCATCTATTGGGTCAAAAATTATCAATCTTTAAACCTCAGCCCTAATCATGGTGGGGCTGAGGTCATTTGTGAAATTGTGAGGTCGGTGGACAGTGTGGAAAGTAATCATTTTGAACAAAAACAAGGGCCGTGCCACCACAGACTATCAAGTAATAATCTCTATCATACAAACGTGGACCTCAATGTTTCTGAACATTATCTGAGAGGATTTTAAACGCTAAAAGTTGTCTGGGGGCTGGTCAGGAATCATTTACATTAAGAGCTTTTGACTGACTAATAGTGGCTGGCAACTACTCTAAAACACTCACAAATCCCGGTTCTGGTTCTGGTTAAAACTGCAAATTCCTTCGATGCTTATCACACACAGATCAGTGTGTAAGTGCAGCGCCATACATCTAAGTACTTTGTTCCTTTCTGACTAATTTCTGGAGATGTATGTCGGCTAGACTTGATTCGAATGATATACTTTAATGTTAGTTATTGCGCAGTTGTGTGACGGATGTAAGTTCCATTCTCTGATTAATCTGTGGTTTAAAGAGCAAAAAAAGTTGAAAGACGGAGAAGTTGCTATATGGGTACGTGCCTATGTTTTGTTTTGTCTTTTATGTCTTCAATTAACACTCTTCAGGGAGCTGGATTTTAGCAGGAGTCATGTTGCGAACTTCCTTCAAAATGGCAGTGCATCTAAATTTGGTACGTCTAATTTCGAGAGGTATCCAATGGAGTCCAGAAAACATTTAAATTTAAGTCAGGAAATTGAAATTAGGGCCACAGATATTATAACATTCTGCTTAGATAGTGAATATGTTATTAATTAACATACATCTGTTGACCTTTAATTTACTGTTTGAAACCTTTAAAATACCTTTATTATAATTACCAACCTTAAAAAAAAAAAATTACTTTGTTAAAAACCCCTGGGAGGCCTGATATTCTCATTACATTTTATCATCAAAATGTATTATTCATGTAAACCAAGTTGGAAAAGGGTATTTATTTAAGCAGCTGGAAACATTCTATTTGAATGACAAAGAAAATGATGAAATTGCACATATTTTGAAAGCGAAGTTTTATCATATATGCTATAAAATGTTCATGTTCATCCTTCTGCTATTGGAATGGAAGATGTTTGATAAATTAGATTCATGTGTTCACACGATGCCTCCAAGTTTGGTTATCATATTTGCTACTTATTATTACGTATTTTTATGAAATTTTACTGATGACTATGATATATATTCTCGCTTCAGAGGCTGTTTTTGTCATTAAACTGTTAAATGAAAGGTTGAAACTTTAAATTGATGCCTTTTACTCCTATTATTGGTATCTTTACATCAGGGGTGTCTAATCTTAAACCACTGTCCTGTCACTAGGAAATCAAGCACGAAAGCATGGAATCAGA
>JAIGNY010001464.1:1572500-1667500 GCA_020152595.1 Chiridota heheva | reverse complement strand
TATATATATATATATATATATATATATATATATATATATATATATATATATATATATATATATATATATATATATATATATATATATATATATATATATATATATATATATATATATATATATATATATATATATATATATATATATATATATATATATATATATATATATATATATATATATATATATATATATATATATATATATATATATATATATATATATATATATATATATATATATATATATATATATATATATATATATATATATATATATATATATATATATATATATATATATATATAAATATACATTTATATATATATACATATATACACATATATATATATATATATATATATATATATATATATATATATATATATATATATATATATATATATATATATATATATATATATATATATATATATATATATATATATATATATGTATATATATAGATGTTTAATAGGCTGAAACCAAAGCAGTATACTTTTTATTTTATTTTATTGTGAAATAAATGGAGAAAAAGTACGATATTATTATTAATTAACATTGTTTTTATTCATTATAATATATTACCGTTATGCCAATTTAATTGAAATTTGGTGATATTAAAACAAGAAAACCTATATCTTCCCATACTTTAATCTAATTTAAGGATTTATACATGCGCGTGAGGTTATAAATAATCATATTAATGATCTGTAATGACTAAACTCTAGGACAAAGCTTAAAAGAAATACATTGAACCTGTAACAGTAAGTCCGTAAATTACATGTGTTTTGACATAAGACTCAATATTTTGTTTTGAAATAAAATTGTTAAAGCTTTCAGGTTATCTGTTGAATAAATCTCTGTTCATGTAACTCTAAAGATCAGGTTCTAAAGTTGAAACATAATTTTGAACATAAGATGACTTACAAAAAAGTATTTAAAATTGGTAAAACTTTCAAAGTTCTTTAACCAAGTTGTAGAGGATTACGTCATTGACGTGCTCGTTCCTCTACAAAAGTATGATGTAATAGTTTTGCTTCGGACTACCAGCGGAACTCGTTAAGGTCAATCGATAAACTCAACTGGGCGCAGACAATAATACAATGTCCTAAAAAAAACAGCACAAACGTACTCTGTACAAACTGGAACTAGCTGTATTTACAAATACGCTTTACATCACAAATGTATTGTAATGGCAGTGTTCAGTGCATAGTCTACGTACGTTAATGAGAGTATTCATTCGAAACGGAACTAATATATGTTGAAGACCAAAATATTGGTGTAGTTTTTTTCTATATCGGATTCGAATTTTCAGCAAAATGGAGGTAAGTATAGGTATATACACTATTTCTGCATGACAGGTCATAGTTGCAAAGAAACTAACACGTAAATTATGTTATGACGCACTGTAATGTCGTGTGGTATAATATTCAATAATTGTTCGGGCTACTATTTTAGTTCAGACTTCCCTGAGTAAAGAGCTGAGTTTGTATTTAAAAGGATTAGTTCAGTGGTCAAGCAAGTCCATCTTATATGAAAAAGGAATTTAAAAGAAACAAAATGGTGAAAAACTTAGCATTTAAAAATCTTTTTTGTTAAGGAGATATTTCATTTTAAAGTTGTGTGGAAGCTCTTTGGTATCATTTGTGTACAAATGACTGTTCTCAGGCCAGTTGTTACGTCATAACCTCAGATTCCTCAAAGTCTTTATGTATTCTATCACATTTTGGCATGTGGTTTTGTGTCTTAAAAATCATTCGATATATTAGGAATGTAGTAGAATAGAATCCAGTAAGGGTAATTAAAATTTACCACCTGTAGAAAGTTTAAGAGAAAATGACTCAAATAGTAAAAAGTAGTAGTATTATTTGTAGTACGAACGTAGTAGTATCATTTGTATCATTTGTAGTAGTATCATTTGTGTACAAACGACTGAAATTAGACTAGTTGTTACGTCATAACCTCAGATTCCTCAAAGTCTTTATGTATTCTATCATATTTTGTCCTGTGGTTGTGTGTCTTAATAATCATTGGATGTATTGGGAATGTAGTAAAATGGTAATTAAAATTAACCACCTGAAGAAAGTTCGAGGGAAAATAATTTTAATAGTAACAAAATTAGCAGAATTTTTCTTTAAATACATTTTGTTAAGAAAATAAAGATGAAGACGCCATAGCAGACTTACTACACCAGTCATTTAAACAATGAACGCTTTCTTCACCATTTTTTTCTTCTTTTTTTGAAGTCCTTGTTCATATGAAATAGACATACTTGACCACTGAAATAATCCTTTAAATACTGTTGGAATTCTGGGTGTATATGGTGAAATCCGTAAATACTCATGCGTAGAAAAAATTCTTATACTATTTTGTATTATTTAGGGAAGGGAGGGGGGGGGAGCTTCTACTAGTTGAGCGATTGAATTAAAATGGCCCGTGTGGAGTCCCATCTCCTCCAGAAACCATCCCACCTCCATTCTCCCTCCCGGCTCCCTCCTTAAACCTCATTCCCAATACGCTCGCGTGTATATTAGGTGTAAAGGCGGAAACACACCGGACGCGACGCGACGAGCGATTTTTGAGATAATCATACAGGAAACAAATGTTATAAGATGCTTTGACTTTTTGCTTATACATGATGAAGTTTACAATTGAGGCTTTCTGCTGATACTGGAAAATTTGTTAGAAATGTTTTTTTGTTTAAACTGTGGAGAAATTTGCTTTAGAAGGGCGCGATTTTCTGTCGCGACGCGGATTTTGCTTTAATGGGCGTAGAAAGGCCCTTTTAATCAATGTTTAGTTATCATCTGAATAGTCATGCAATAACAATCCATCGATGAAAACAAGAGTTTAAAATGTTTATTTTCCTTTGTTTTATTCGATTTTGTATAAAAAATCGCTCGCCGCGTCGCGTTCGGTGTGTCACGGTTTTTAGGACGTACTGGATGAATATTGCCAGCGCAAAGGATCGATGTTTTCGGTTTTATTACATCAGTAGGGGAGAATCCTGGACTTTTGGTGTAATAATAAATACAACAAAATTTAGAGCTTCGTATTTATTAGGCTTAAATTTATGGAGGCCGCCATTTTCACTGTAGTGATAACGTTAAGTCTATGGGGATTTTTAATGAGAACGCGGGGGGTATTTTTGAAAGGAAAAAACGATATCAAATGAATATTCATTAGATTTACCCGAGGACTTTTCAATTTCATCGTGGATTTCGCGATGAAATAACAAAAGACTTCCGTTGACAGGTCGTTGACGGTAGCATGGAACTAATAAGGTATCACCCCGCAATCGAAAAATGAGAACCCTCAGAGAAAAGGCTAATGAGAGGTCCCATTTCATAGGACAGGAAGCTGAGAAGTTAAAAATTTCGAAATGGTAGACAAAGGATAGGACTTGACTATGCATATTCAAACTCGATGAGATTTGTTTCAGTAAAAGTTTCATGAGGAACTATTCTACCAAGGACCCACACCAAAATTTAAGTGATATGGTTATGGTATATAACATCTCTTCACTTCAGCCTAATAAAAAGGTCCAAAACCTCTGGTGACCACCCCATTAAAAGTACCCTCATCCAAGAGAAATAAGATAGTACTTTTTGAGAAACATCTCAAAAGATCCCAAATCTATTACATTCTGGTACAAAAAGGAACCCGAACTTGACTCTTTCATCATAGGCTTCAATGGGGAAAATAGTTAGTTCCGTGCTACCTGTACCTTTGAACAGCCCTCTCGACACATGATTTTGTGATGGCATAGTCATCGTTGATTCCGTGTACATGCATCATACGTTACATTACACACATACTACAGTTCTCTTAGTAAAAATCCTATTGATATAAAGTTATCACAAGTTCAAATGACGGCCTCCATGAATCTTAATGAATACGAAGCTCCAAATTTTGGTGTATTTTCTTATTACACCAAAAGTCCAGGATTCTCCCTTACTGTGTATTAAAGGCTTTTCGCCGACATCATCCTAATGAATATGTTAACGGTTCTTGGAAAAAGAATACCGTGATGATTGAGTTCACTTTGAAGAAGAGATTTATTAATTTTATCTGTGTAAGGTTTGGAAGGCTGGAAGCAGCTTAATTATAGATTAATACATCGTCGAGGTTACGCTTTTAAAATAGACAGTAATCAATTCATTTACAGCCTATCCAAGAATGTTACTTCGTCCTTAATGAATTCTGGGAAACTAAATATAATATTTTCTATTATCAGAGAGGTGTGCGCCAGCCTGCTAGCTGCCTGTATTTATTGCGTGCATTAAGCAGTTTGCTTATAACCGCCTGAGTAAACGCAAAACAAGTTAAGCAAGCGAACTCAGATGCTAGAATGATTTGCTATATCTGATACTAGCAACATCCCTGACTGATAGGCTTCAATTTCATATATGAATATTCATGTACGGAATTTACCGACTGAAAATGTGTGATGGGGTGGAGAAAAATCACAAATCAACTTGGCCCACCAAAAAGATGGACGGGGAAGGGGGTCACAAAATCACGCTACCATACACAACAAATTATTACAAAAGTGAGGGAAAATAACCCTTATCAACCTGACCACCCCGTAATTCCGCAAATGTGAATATTCATTTAACGATAATTTCAAAGATCAGCCATTGTTATGATCCACTCACATGAAAGAGCAATAAACAAGAAATAAATGAAAACTTATTATTTCATTGTGTAGATGTCCAAGTTTACAGTACTTTATTGGTCGGTTTTATGCCAGTATGTTTATGTAATATAGGCCACCATTGGATGGTATTGAAAATTGTTTTAAGAGCATCATGCAAAAACTGTACAAAAGGCGCACGGTTTATACATGGTTTAGAACTCGATCATAGGTGTAAACTTGATTGAAAAGATTGTACAGACTTAGTGTCAATCAATCTTAGTGTCAAGTTATATACCTACTGTATACAATTACAAAACGAAAGCGAAAGTGAAAACCATGGAGTGCTCCCTCGTAAAATGGATATTTTGTAGTGCCTAACTGCTTGTTGTTTCTTTTGTATTGAATAGCCGCCTCAACAACCAGACGGTAAAGCTCCTCCACCGTATGATTCACAGGGCTACCCACCACAACAAGGGTACCCACCACAACAAGGATACGCACCTCCACAAGGGTATCCACCCCAATACGGGTATCCTCCTCAACAGGGATATCCCCCTCAACAGGGGTATCCACCTCAACAGGTTTACCCGCCTCAACAGGGTTACCCAACTCCACAAGGGCATGCACCCCAACAGGGGTATCCGGTTCAACACGGAAACACTGTAAGTTATCAACCAGCTCCACAACAGAACATTGTAATAACTACGGTACCCACACAAACAACAACAGTTGTGAACCAGCAAACAGTTCCGCGCCAAAAAGAGTAAGTCCTCTGTTCAAAGTTTCTTGTTTAGTTATTAAATGATTTCAAATGTTTGAATATTTAAACTGTGTTTAGTATGTGAGGTCAAGTTGTCTACGACTCATCGGGTGTTCTAATTTATGGACATCGTAGTACTAAGTGCCGCTAAAAATTTACCGAAACAATATGGAGAACTATCTTTTGTATTTTATTAATTTCGACCAAAACAGACAGTCCAGATGTGTCCAGAAAGGGTAAAACTATGTGCTGCCACCTTGCCTGAATGGAAATAACGCACAAACTTCTGAGAAACACCAAAACAAAGTATTGGCCGGAATTTTATATCATCATCACCACCACCATCATCATTGTTATAGTCATTATCATTGTCACCGACATTATCATCGTCGTACTCATCATCTTCGTCGTCGTCATCATTTCTATCGTCATCGTAATGATTGTCGTAATCATCACCATTGTCATTATCGTCATCGTTATCATGGTCTGATTCTTTATATCTACCATATACCACATCTATATGCACCATTGTAAACTGAAGACTTCTAACTTTTCTTTTTGGCAGTGCGACCTGCTTGATTATTAACCTCATTATTGCTATCTTCTTCCCGATATGGTGGATCGTTTTCCTTATAGCGGTAAGTCAATCAATCCGAATTATTTGCTTTATAATGCATAACCTCCCTTGAATACATATAACTGCATGTTCCTCTCTTTTCCTGTTATGAAGTAAATATTCGATTCACAACCCCACTTTTCGGTCCAAAAATATCGGTAAATTTTCTTTCAATGTACCAAAAATATCGGTAAATTTTCTTTCAATGTACTTAAAATACCCTTAGGAGATTCCCAATCCAGTCCCACCCAGAATTTCCAATTAAAACCACCGTCTAAAAGGATGCCTTTAGGTTGAGATAAGCCAAAAATGCAAGATTTCAGACAAATAAAAACTGCTGTCAACATTCCCATCCCTCAACTCTAGCAAAATTGGTAATAAACAGCGATGCTATATATTTCTTACTAAAATACTGATACCTGATGATCTGCATGTATGTAACGTAAATTGAGTGTGCTGAAAGGTGCAGACTATAATTCTGGAATTCGTTAACTTTTTGGGCCATGATCCCGTGGTCCTCGGCTTTCGACACCTCTGGGCTTTCCACAACTCACTATTTTGTAACACCCCACTTTTCCCCCTTCACCATGGGTGTGTAGCCTGTGGGTCGCCCTGCCTCTCCTTAATTTTGCCATTTGTTTCATGTGTTACTTTTTAAAGGTATATGGACAGGTAGAGATTTTGCAACAAATATGTTCCTTTTAATATTCTAAACATTTCAATAACCTACTCAAAGATTTCTATTTGTTTCTGAGATTTTTGGGAACAAGTGGAAAATTAAGCTCGAAGAAACGGCTGGACTTCTATTATTTAAAAAGGCGTGTGACGTAAGAATAAGGATACAGCGTGGGCGAAAATGCCTAACTTTCACTGTGTCATTGTGTCACATTGACCTGAGGCTACGTCAAAATATCAGTTTCATTGTATCAGACATCAAAATAACAGTTAAACATAAATTTGCTAATTATCATGCGACATTTTCTTGTGGATAAAGAGAAAATATTGACTCAAGTTCAGCTCCATTATTTCTTCATGATTGGCGAACTCCACTTGCTACGTTAGGCTGTAAGTATTACTGTACGGTACACTGTAACTTTAACATAACGTTAGTGTTGTACTGTTGTACTGTCCTACCCTACCTGAAGGAAAAACAATACGTAATGAGCATACCTTTGGAGACCTGAAAATAAAGCCGGAATTTTTCACATTTTGGAATTGATTTTGTGAGAAATTGTTTGTAAGTGTTTATCAAGGGCATTTGTATCAATTTATGCAAAGGTTGTTACCTGTCCATATACCTTTAAAGGATTTGTTTAAGGGTCAAGCAAGTCCATCTTATATAAAAGAGGATTTGAAAAGATTTGGTGAAAAAACTACTTCAATACTTTATTCCGTTAAGGATATAATTCAAATTTAAAGTTTGGAATGATTTGTGTAAATGATTGAAATCAGTCTGAGACTAGTTGTGACATCACAGTTTCAGATTCCTCACATTCTTTATGTATTCTTTCATTATTTTTTCCAACAGTTTTGTGGCTTTAAATTTATTGGATAAGTCAGGAAAGTAATGAAACATAATCTTGTAGGGGTAGTTATAATTTACTACCTGAAGAACTTCAAGAAAAAATCATTCAAATAGTGAAAAGATACATTAACATTAATAAAATACATTAACATTGTTGAGAATGTGAGGATGTAGATGCCAAACTTTCATAGTAGACTTACTACACCACTCATTTCTACTTTGATAATACAGAGCTTAAAACGTAAAGATTTCCTTAACGGAATTGGATAATGAATTAGTTTATTCACCACTGTGTTTCTTTTAAAATCCTCTTTCATGGAAGATAAATTTGCTTGACTAATGAACTAATCATTTAATGGAATAGCAGCTCCTTCTGGTGCTTAACAATAGTTACCGAGTTACGGCCAATCAAAATTTGAAGAAGTATCAATATGCAAAATTGTGACATATGAACAGATGAAAGAGAAGACAGCTCAAATTTCTGTCCTAATTTCAAACGTTAAAAAGATTGTTTTGTGTTATTTTCATTGATATTAACATGAAGCTTTTTAATTTGTTGCTATCGCTATAATAAACTTTTCGCTAACATATGGTTTCGTTTTACTATTTGCTTCCCTTTTCAGCTGATTGTATATCTAGCAGGATAGACCTCTGTGTGGCAAGGTGAAATAACAAGAGCTTTGTGCTGAGAACAGGATCATAAGTGAGGAGCCTTACAAGAATAACACTAAATTTTAAAAGAGCGAACTATATTGTATTCCAAGAAACTTTCTTATTTTACTATTAATGATTTATGTTCTTTTTCTCTTCTAAATCTCTCAAAGTTGATATTCACTCCAAGTCAAATTGGAAGTAAACACGACCCATTCAAGAGTGAAAAACCATTGCCTGTAGAGTGTTATCACTCTATGACAAATTTCTTCATTCTCTTTTAATATAAGTATGCCTTAGAATAACAACTCTTTTAAGATGACCGAACTATATTGAATTTCAATAAAATTTATATTTAACTATAAACGAGTTTATTTTCGCCTTTCTCTCTCTAAATCTTTCAAAGTTAATATTCACTCTAAGCTAAATTTAACGTAGCAGCAGCCCATTCAAGTGTGAAAACAATCGGATGTAGACATGTTATTACTATGAGAAGTTTATTCATTCTATCTATAATGTGACTTTGCCTAACTCTTTCAAGATGAGCGAACTATATTGAATCCGAGGAAAATTTATTTTGAAATATAAACGAATTTATTTTTGCCTTTCTCTCTAAATCTTTACACTTAGTATTCACTCTAAGCCAAATTAAAAGTAGTAGCGGCTCACTCAAGTGTGAAAACAATCGCATGTAGACATATTTTTACTATAAGAAGTGTATTTATTCTCTTTAGAATGTAACGTTGCCTTACAAGAATACTCTTTTTAAGATAAGCGAACTATACTGAATTTCAAGGAAATTTATTTTTAAGTAGAAACGAATTCATTTTCGCCCTTCTCTATCTAAATCTTTTAAAGCTAATGTTCACTCTAAACCAAATTGAAAGTAGTAGCGGCCCATTCAAGTGTGAAAACAATTGGATGTAGACATGTTATTACTATGAAAAGTTTATTCATTCTCTTTATAAAGTAACTTTGCCTTACCTGCTTACTCTTTCAAGATGAGCGAACTATATTGAATTCCAAGAAAATTTATTTTAAAATATAAATTTTATTTTGATTTATAATATAAATCTTTTAAAGTTAATATTCACTCTAAGCCAAATTGAAAGTGTGAAAACAATCGCATGTAGACATGTTATTACTATGAGAAGTGTATTCATTCTCTTTAGAATGTAACTTTGCCTTACAAGAATACTCTTTTAACATAAACGAACTATATTGACAATTAAGCAGGTTTTACAAATCCCCTGTGAAGTTTTTGGCCTCTTAGATTTTTAAGAAGGAACCAAGGATCTACTACAGAGGAACACTCTTTTCCACGACCCTTTCCCAGCGATGTCGCAACCACGGGGGCAAGGGGCGAATGTCGAGTAAGAGGGCAGGAGGTGCTCTTTCCAAGTTGTGGTGAACGGGGGCATGAAGGAGGTGCCCTTTGAAAGTTTAGTGCGGACCGGGGCAGATGATGCTCTTTTAAAAGTCATAAGAAATTATAGGTCATGATTCTTGAAGCTTCAAAACAAATAAAAATCCACTCACTCACAAATCCTACATAGTTACTTATTTGACACGATTAAAACATGTCATATGAGAGGCCCGATGCAGAGTGCCGTGATAAGATGAGGCATGGCCTAAAAAAATTTGCAAAGCAATAATTTAAAAAACTATTCGCCCGATGGGCAATTGCCAACACTGGTCCTAGCTCCCGAATCCTAGCTTGCCCTTACCCCTCCAAAACATGGCCCGTATTTAATATAATCGGATAACTATGCAAAATGTGTCACATATGTTTGGCAGGTTGAGATAACAGTTGATTGACAGGAGTATCTTTCAAACCTCTATCTCATTAGTTTGTTCTCTTTTTCGGTTCGTTTATAGGTTAAAAGGTTCCTGCATTTTGTTTTTCTTTTCTAAATGTTATTCTTAGTAATTCCACGTATACCTTCCAAATGGGGAACGAAGCATTCAATCAGGAAGGAAAATCCTTTCAGGAACAGCTTGACACCCCTTCCTCTCCGCTTTGCGCAAGGTCGTCTAGAAGGTATTAAATAAAAGCAATAGAAAAAAAGTAGTATTCCATCTGAAATTAACACTTCCTCGCTAGCCCGTTATTAAAGTAATTAATTTAAAGTGTTATGCCAAGAATAACCCTTAGTTTGTTACACAATTATCACCCACTCCAAAAAATAAAAATAAAATTGAACGTTTCACCCGATATATATATTTATATATAGGCCACTTGAAGAATCCTGTTTCATAGTTATTTAATGGAAAATAATGAAGATATAAAGGGCACGCACATTTTGAGTCGGTGGAATTGAATAATATCGACCATTCGAAAAGGAAAAATAAATAAGAAGAAGGTGAGCATTTGACACTTCACGAGTTTATCGAGATTTAGAAATGCTGATAAATACACTTGCGCAATATTCAAGAACAACGTGAAATTTCCAAGGCCTACGTGCACTGGGGGTAATGAGCTATTAGGTATAAACGCTCTTCCACGCTTTGCAAGCACGTAGCCAGGATTGTCCATGGTAAGGGCGGGCGGCGTTTCCATAGTGAATTGCACATGAATTATAGGGAGGTATATAGACCTATGTATTAAGATTTGTGTACCTTGTTGGTCGATTTGGGTGACAGGGGCATGCGCTTGGGGTGACGGGGGCATGCAGTTGGGTTGACGGGGGCATACGGTTGGGGTGACGGGGGCATGCGGTTGGGGTGACGGGGAATGCGGTTGGGGTGACGGGGGCATGCGGTTGGGGTGACGGGGGCATGCGGTTGGGGTGACGGGGGCATGCGGATGGGCCTGGTCATATAATATTCGGAGAAAAATATGACTGACCCGCGGCCCTACAGACAATTTTGTACGGACGACATATTTATACGTATACCCCTCCATAAGACAAAAGCTGTCCCTCATTTTCTTTGCATCAAAATCCTGTTGCCGCACAGGCCCACCCACCCTATTCAAATTACATCTCTTGCCACGATAAGGTTTTTGTTTTTCCGTTTATTTCTAGGCTATGGTTTCATCAAGATCTGTAGCTTGGCTAAGCCGGGGGCGAAGTTTCTTTCTTCTTTAAAGCATACAATTTATTCAACAAGTTTACCGTCGGCAGACGTTACCGGCACGATACAGTACGAGATTTTGTAATAATCGCCTGATAATTACCAGAACAGTTCAAGGATTAGTTCAGTGGTCAAGCATGTCCATGTCATATTTTTTTTTTGAAAGATGACTTTAACAGAAACAAGATGGTAAAGAAAGTGTTCAAAAATCTTATTTTGTAAGGAGATATTCAAGTTTAAAGCTTTGTCTTAACGTAGAAATGACTGGTGTAGTAAGTCTACTATGGAAGTTCGCGTTTTCATCCTCACATTCTTAACGATTGTTAATGTATTTTAAAGAAAGTTTATATTTTTTTTCACTATCTAAATTAGTTTTCCTCGAACTTTCTTCAGGTGGTATACTAAATACCTTTCTTGGTTTAGTTTTACTACTTTTTTGACATATCCCATGGATGGTTTTTAAGCCACAAAATCGGAAGACAAAATATGATAGCATACATAAAGACTTTGAGGAATCTGAGCCTATGACAATACCTAGTATGATTTCAGTCGTTTCTACACAACTGATACCAAACTTTAAACGTTAAACCTAGATATCTCCTTCACTTTATTCACTGCTTTTGTTTCTTTTGAAGCCCTCTTTCATTTGAGATAAGACAGGCCCGTAGCCAGGTGTTCGTCCGAGCGAACGAACCCCCTTTGTTGAGAAAGTGCCTTTTTGAAAGCTAAAATAAGCATCCGAGATTTCAAGGTTTGTTGCCCGTTTATACGAAAAACGAACCCACTTTCAAATTCCTGACCCTCCGTTAGAGAAAGTGTCCTTTTGAAATCTAAGAATATAATAAGCACCCGCGATTTCAAGACTGTTTGCTCTTTTATACTAAAGAAAAAACGCCCTTTCAATTTCCTTGCCATTTGGGAATGTTTTACTTTAAAACGCGCATAAGGAAAACATTCGCGGAACTAGTTGTGATGTGTTACGGAAACCTATAAATAAACTTGGGAAGGCTTGGATTGTACCATTATTATGCGGGTTGTTTTACGAACGAAGTCTTAAAAGTATATTCAAGGATATAATAAACGGATAATGATTCATACAAAAAGTTTAATAGATAGCAGTACTGTTCTTAATTTTTGGTATCATAATAATGCAACCTAACGTTGTCATTATTCCTCGCCCTTGCACTTCTTCGATCCTGATTGTTGTAGACAATGCTTCAGCCAAATAATGTTTTAATTTTTGATGAATACAGTCATATAATGATAAATTTATATTTTATTTTAAACAAATTTATACAAGGAAACTGTTAAAAATGGAAGAAAATCAGCCCAAATCTGACATTGAAAAACGTTTATTTGCCTCTTCACAGCATTTTTACAATAAACAAACAACATGAAACCCTATGCACACAATAGTACAGTCCACGCTGCGTGGGCGTGCTGAGATTACGTTAGAATTAAAATAAAAGGAAAAATAAGCGGACGCGAAATGTTTTCTCTCATCGCTTTTTAATTGTTAGAAAGTACGGGCTCTTTTTGCACCAATCACGTTGGTTTTTATATATAGTGACTGAACCTAATTGCGTGCACCCACTAATTTCGTGCACTACATAAAATGTTCAATTCCACCTAGTTTAGCAACCAATTTCGAACAATAAGACTTACTAGCTAAAACTTACATTCAAAATCGTGAAAATGACGCTCCCTGGGGTAAGGGAGACAAATATTTCTTACTTAAATGCATTATAACTCACATCCTAAAAGATATTTTCCTTTCAAAAATTACTAGTCCAGTTGAGCCAATAAAAACAGCCAGTTTTTCTTCTCACTCAAACACACACATCCATCTGCTATCACTGACGTTAAGATGAAGGACTTTTTATTATGTAATGATGGTCTAAGCTTTAAAAAGGGGTAAACAAAGGTCACATCGGGTTCAAAACTGTTGAATACTTAAGAGCCCAAACTTTAACTTAAGGCTATGACGTTACAAAAGTTCATTTCTGTCCCACAATAGGGTGTGAAAATTGTATATTTTCTTACAGTATTCTTATTCTAATGAATAATATGTGAGTGTTAATGCACAAAAAACAGGTTAAAGAAACAAATGAAAGGTCCAGGTAGGGCCCTAGATTCTTTTCACCAGATATCACTAAAAATAAGCTTTACAATTACAACGTGTTTTAGTGCGATTGCTTGTTAATCTTATGCCCCCATTGTAAAGACTCGGAAGAGTGATTTTCGATCTTTTTTTTTTTTGGACGTTTCAATATCTTTTATACGTTAACTCTTTGAAAACAACATTTCGCATACTATTTTAAAAGGA
Source organism: Chiridota heheva (assembly GCA_020152595.1). Taxonomy (NCBI): domain Eukaryota; kingdom Metazoa; phylum Echinodermata; class Holothuroidea; order Apodida; family Chiridotidae; genus Chiridota; species Chiridota heheva. The sequence continues at coordinate 1,653,905 of JAIGNY010001464.1, read as the reverse complement.
CTTCAAGTTTTCCTAATTGACAAAAGCAATAGCCAATGTGCTCCATTAGATGCACGAAATTAAACGCATGAAAATTGAACGAACACGCTCGAGTTTTGTTAAGTTTGTTATCGCTCGACTTTTTCATGAAAAAGTTTCTTTTTTATTCATCACCGTTACAAAGATGAGAAGTTTATTAACACCTTCAAAGAACTTTTAAAGGTAAGTTCTCAGTTTTTAATAAACATTTCGCCATTTTCTTTCTAAAGTTCACGAAATTAGGTTTCCCCATAATATATGGCAAATAGATACATGTTAATTGTCAGGCCGTGTGAAATGGACTCCACATGATGAATAACTCTGGCTATAAATTTGTAGTCCAATACATCCAAACTTACCAGAGTGATTATAACTCACTGATGAAAACATCCTTTCAAAAGTCAAAATGAATACTCAGCCCCACATTACACGCCTGACTTGGCCCTGCAGTAACCAAATCCACAATACCTGGCTCTTCACAATAAGTTTCTTTGTGTGCATATAGATGTTTGGGAGTGTAGTTACTGATGCCTAAAATCACTGAGCTATCTGTGGTGGGATTCTTAAATGCTTCTAAGCAGAGTCTAAAAGTTATACCCGCCGAAATGGCGGTTCTTGCGGGCAAAAAGACTGCAAATTTGTAGCGAGGATTCGGCGTAATGCTTTCATTCCTAAGTTACAAAGGTCAAGGCGGCAATAACCTTGTGATTTTGCTTGCTCTCTTATTGAAAAACAAGAAAAAACACATTTTATAGTTTACAAAGTACGGCACTTCTTGGGGTATTAGTTACATGAAAATAATCTCAAACGATAGATAATGCATTCAAGTTCTCTATTCACTTGGTTGGAAATGTGACTGGGGTTACCAGACCGCATAGCAACTGCGCGCATTCACCCCGCATTGGAGTGGAAACAAAAGCAATCAGCTGTGTTTACATGCCGTACGTACCGCACACAGAACGCATACCGAAATGCCCCACGTGTATCGCGCAAAGGCTTGTTTTCACTCCAGAAAATGACGGCATATCCCGGATGTGAGGTGACACTAACCAAGTGAATACCGTTTGAAATGGAACAAATTATGCAGAGACTCTTTAGTTATAACGTTTGAAGTGCAAAATATGTGCGATTTTTTAGAGCGTTTTGCACAATTTAAGGAGATTATTGCAAGCGTATAAAGCAAACATTCCCATATGTACAGGACTGATGGACTAGAAGCCGGTCTCAAAAGTCATCGGCAAAATGGAAAATCTGTCAGAAAATGTATAGCCTATAGTTTCACAAACCAAATAGTTAAAAATGGAATCTCGTCTCAAGAGATTTGCTTGACCCCCTAAAAATAATATTACGATATGTATTAGTAACGTCACTTCCGCTGCGGTAATTGATTGGCTTGTCGGTGATTGTAAATGTTTCGACCAATCAGAAACGCTGTATTGCAGCGTGTTGTTTATCTCCATGTTAACACGATATCTGGACTCTCCTAACTTAAGTCCGACGAGTTGTAATTGCTATGCTGGTCCATATCGTATACCATTCCACAACCCCCCAGTTCCCACCACCTTCCACCCAATTTATAGATTTACAGACAAAAAACAAACAGTGAGAATAAAATTTAGAATATCAGTGCAGTGACAAGGAAGAAAATAATCACTGAATTAACTATGAATAAATGGCCTCAGTTGATTGTCTTAACAAAAAATAACTTGCAAATGAATGCCCAAGGGATATTGCTCTCGCCACAACTAAATCTTTGCAAGCGACTTGATCGATCAAATGTAAATTAAATTTCCCTGTAGTATAACTCGAACATTTAATGCAAACATGCAAAATGTCACCTTTCTTTCTTAAAGTAGGTGAATAAATATTTAACAGGAGGAGACCGGAAACAGGAGGGGAAAACGAAACAGTTTATCTAACACTTTCCATCCAACCGTGTGTCGACCACACATTTCCAAACCGTAATTTGAAAAAAATTAAGTTGACTATAGGTAAAGAGGTAAATCGTTGTCTCATTAGCTCCTAAAACTTCCCCAACTATCTTTTCATATGTTTTCTCTTTGTGATGTCACAATTTTACACAAAAAAATATTTGCCTAATTCATATAAAGTAAGGTCTTAAAATTGAAAATGCTATATAGTGGTCACAATGAAACAGTTAAAATGAAATATTTTGCTATTTTCTTGTTCTATATCATATTTTATTTCAATTAAGCTCAACTTGAGTTCTTTGGTGCTACCTGTCCATATCCAAAATCACACCAAAGATCACACTATCCAGCAATACATAGATAGAAAACTAAGCGTGAAGGAAAAAAGTATAAAATATAGCTATATTTCAATATTTTTTTTTTTTTATGTTAGATAATATTTTCTACCTTGAAGACTTACGTCATGGATATATGATTACGGGAATTTTCTTGAAAATTGAAGAGTAATTGCATGCCCAAGGATACAAAGCCTAGCTTGGCAAAGTTATTTTGCATAATAAATAGTAATATAATACATTTGAAGGACACGTTTGGCATTTCTTGATTAATATATGCGATGTACTTTTCTAGTTATTGAACTAAGGTACCTAATCTTTGAATACGCAGAAGGATATTATTTTTTAAAAATGGAGAAAGAAGAATCAAATGGGATTTCCACCCATTACCTAAATGATGACGTTTCGGAAAGCTTTCCTTAAAACTAGATCAAATACATCGCGCATTGAATTTGGCACGTGACGTGTGATGACATCACTATAAACTGATATTTATACGGTAAATTGTTTGGCATTTATCGATAATAGATCATAATAATAATAATTCTAATTCTAATAATGATAATGAAAATAATAATAATAATTATAATTCTAATAATGATAATAATAAAAATAATAATAATAATAATAATGATAATAATAATAATAATAATAATAATAATAATAATAATAATAATAATAATAATAATAATAATAATAATAATAATAATAATAATAATAATATAGTAATAAGAATAATAAGAATAATAATAAGAAGAAGAATATTGATAATAATAATAATAATAATAATAATAATAATAATAATAATAATAATAATAATAATAATAATAATAATAATAATAATAATAATAATAATAATAATAATAATAATAATAATAATAATAATAATAATAATAATAATAATAATAATAATAATAATAATAATAATAATAATAATAATAATAATAATAATAATAATAATAATAATAATAATAATAATAATAATAATAATAATAATAATAATAATAATAATATAATAATAATAATAATAATAATAATAATAATCATAATAATAATAATAATAATAATAATAATAATAATAATAATAATAATAATAATAATAATAATAATAATAATAATAATAATAATAATAATAATAATAATAATAATAATAATAATAATAATAATAATAATAATAATAATAATAATAATAATAATAATAATAATAATAATAATAATAATAATAATAATAATAATAATAATAATAATAATAATAATAATAATAATAATAATAATAATAATAATAATAATAATAATAATAATAATAATAATAATAATAATAATAATAATAATAATAATAATAATAATAATAATAATAATAATAATAATAATAATAATAATAATAATAATAATAATAATAATAATAATAATAATAATAATAATAATAATAATAATAATAATAATAATAATAATAATAATAATAATAATAATAATAATAATAATAATAATAATAATAATAATAATAATAATAATAGCCAATGCCTGAATGCAAGCCTGATGGATTATTGCACACACAGATATGGTTGGCTACGCCGGTCATAATGTCTCCTAACATTACGTCAGAGAAAGATCAATTCTAATGTGGAACAATCACTTCGGCGTTGTAACAATTCCATTTCATACGTCTAAAACGGGTCGCTGATTGGCTATTTCCTTTTAGGCGTCAGAAATAACAATTTTCAGACGTACTTTACGTCTAAGAAAAATCAATTTTTACGTCGTAACAATCATTTCTTACTTCGTAACAATCGCTTCTTAAGTCGTAACAACTCCATAACACAAACGTCTAAGACGTGTCACTGATTGGTTGTTTCCTTTAGAAGTAAGAATAGAAAATTAGTTTTCAAACGTAAAATTATGTCTTTTCTTACGCCCAAAGGAAACAGCCAATTAGCGTTTCTTTAATTCTAGAATTTTCCTTTAAAGCTCTTTTGAACTGGATATAGCAGTCCTGTCTATACGCTCCCAATCAAGAAATCACTCTGATCTTCCAGGAAATCACTCCGATCTCCCGGGAAATCACTCCGATCTCCCGGGAAATCACTCCGATCTCCCGGGAAATTACTCCGATCTCCCGGGAAATCACTCCGATCTCCCGGGAAATTACTTCGATCTCCCGGGAAATCACTCCGATCTCGCGGAAAATCACTCCGATCTCCCGGGAAATAATTCCGATCTTCCGGGAAATAATTTCCAACCATTACCCACAATGCAGCTTTTCAATTTTGACTCTTTCTGTACGAACACAACAATAACTGAAGAAGCACTGTTTTTTTGTGTTTTTTTTACTAAAATAGGAAATACAAAGTGCAATTACTAGAGTTATAACATGAAACACTAAAAAATAGTTAAAATGATAATAATAATAAAAACAACAACAACAATAATAATAATAATAATAATAATAATAATAATAATAATAATAATAATAATAATAATAATAATAATAATAATAATAATAATAATAATAATAATAATAATAATAATTAATAATATTATTACTTGACAGCTGCATATTTTAAAAACCGAATAAATTCATTGCAAATGCAATGATCTCTCAATCGGGAGATCTCCTGATCGCAAATAATTCAGCTTTAGGCATCCAAAGACCCTGATCCAGAATACTTTACTTGAAGATTCTCAACAACTCAATGTATCCTATGTTCATTCGAAAAGACAACTTGCCACACAAGATTGTTATATGTAAAAGTGCAAGTATTGATAAGTAACAGTGGACATGAATTTGATATTTCAACCACGATATTTCTCTCAGGAATTTCAATTTCACCCATTCATCCAAAATATTTGTTGCCTCTAAAAATTCAAATTTGTGATTTAAACATTCACGATGGGTAGCATAGCTTGAAACAAATTCCTACAGACCACAATGATTTTGCCATAAATAAATCCAGGAATTAAAATCAAACACTGAAACTCTCAAAAGTGGTATTTCATACATATTTGAGGCACCAAACAGAGGTATTAACTGTCATACGACACAATCTGCTATATCATGTTACAGACATATTCATTGTTAGTAACAGTTATATCACCATCTTCCATGTCACTAGCAGGAAACAGTACATGTTTGGAATTTGAGATGAATTTCAAGATTTCCGATCGGCCTCATGCCAAAGCCAGCTTTTTCTGTCAACTTTTTTGTATTATTACATATCTTCATATTTCTAAAACATTATTTTCCAACTTAGTTTTCCTGCTCCAAGCACAAATTTTCTGAAGACAAAATGTCTGGAGTAGATTATTTATTAAAAGCCCCTTGCCGTGGCAAGATATTTTCTTCAGTTTTTTCATTATTATGATACATGAGTTCATATTTCAAAAGCATGATTTTCCCATTATTTTCCCTGTTTCATGCACAAATTGTCCATCCTTATTCTCATTTGAAATCAATCTTTCCGAAAACATAACGTCTGATGTAAATCACTTGAATAATGGAAAATATGTGGAAAATAAAATAAATTACATAACTATTCTTCTTCATATATGATCAATAGAAAGACTACAAGATTTTCATTTTGTGTAAAAGTGCAATTAATGCTAAGTAATGATGAGACACTTGATATTTCAATCAGATTTCTCTCAAGACTTCATATTTCATCCGTTAATCCCACAATTTCTTTGCCTCCAATGATGCGATTTGTGATTTGAACATTAACGATGATTATTAGCTTGAAACAAATTCTTACAGATTACAAAGACTTTCCCATCATATACCCAGAAGAGAAGTTTAAAATAAAAAATTCTCTAAAGTGTCATTCCATTCATATTTGAGGCACCAGAGATATGATTAACTTTTATAAGACACAATATGCTGTATCATGTTACAAACATATGCATTGCCAGTATTGAGCAGTGATATTACCATCCTTCATGTCACTATTACTGGCAGTATATAGAAAACAGCGAATGTTTGCAATAAATTTCAAGAATTCCAGTATAGGCCCCTCAAAAAAGCTAGTTTTTTCTGTCAACTTGACATAAGATGTTCACTTTTCAAAAACATTAAATTCCTACTTATTGTTTTCTGCTCGGAGTACAGATTTTCTTAAGACCCAAAGTCTGAAGTAAATTATTACTGTTTATAGACCCCTTGCCAAGGCAAGATGTTTTCTTCACTTTTTTTATTATTATTGTTCATATTTCTGAGTCAAAAGCATGATTTTCCCATTATTTTTCCTGCTCCGAGCGCAGGATTTCCATCCTTAATCTCATTTAAAATCAATCTTTCTGATTCTGAAGTTAAAGGAGACATATGAGTCTGATACAATCATTAATTCATATCATAAAATCTAAACCAACTCCAAAAAACTGCAAGTCAATATCGTATTCCTATCTCAAGTTCCCGGCTTAAGTTATTCATGTTTGAAGCCGACACATGGAGGCTGCCATCTTGTTCATATTTATATTGAAATATTGTGCATGATAACAAAATTTATCAAATGTGATTAAAGTTTTTATTCCAAAAAGATGTGCTACAAAGTTTTAACACCATGTTTTGATAATTTCATGTGCACACAAAAATGTCCTTAACCCCTACAAAAGAAAAACATTTTTCATCAGCTAGAAAACTTTGTGTAGATTATAAAGAAATACAAAGCATTCCAACATCCTGCTGGGCTGATGACATAATCTGCATATTTTGAAATCAAAATAGTGGCTCCCATGGTACCATTTACTTGTAGCATTTAAGTTATTAATAATTACAATAAACGTGTGAGATTAATTTGGGATATATAAAACTCATTAGTAAAGGCACTGCTTAAAACTTCGGCCTGCAATTTTGAAGCAACACATTAACCACATCATTCCACAAGATTAACTTTGCATCGTAACATTGAGGTATAAATAGGTCTATGCTCATAGTTCATTTCACCTTTTCCCAGAAGCAAAGACAAACAATGCCAGCATTTATTACGGTAACTACTTACATTATTACAAAGGATTACCATTATATTCAGATGTGTGTCACTAGAAATACCATGTAACACTAGTGGGAGTAGTTGTTATCTTAAAGGAGCCTTGGAGAGGTGAAACTGTATACAATTTTGTGGTTTGGGAAACAAAGCAATATATAACTTTTTCTTCGACCGGCCCTGCTCCATTCGAGGGCAGGTTGAGATGTTCCTAGTTTTAAGCAGAGCCATTTCTAATGTTGTTCAGGAGATTTGTTACTTCTAATTCTATCCTATGAAATAAGGATTATGTCAGACTTTATGTCTCCTTTAATCTCTTGAATAATGGAAAATGAGGGGAAAGAAACTGCCTAGCAAACTCTAAATAGAAGGTGCACTTGATGTCAATTATTTGTGGCTTATCTGGATAGGCACTGGACTAATGAAGTACAATCATTTAGCAGTTTTTAGTACCTTTCCAAACACCGAAAAATGCAACAAGAGATGTGGATTTACTGATATAGTGGCTCGAATAAGTTATCGTCTATATGAAGATCCTGATGTAATAATTCATTGCATTTCTACCAGCTAAGACGTAGGAGAATAAGGTTACAAAGAAAGTTATTTACTTTTGCAAGACGACCACTTGAACACCTTTTGACATATTTTTTCTCGTCAAAAGGCAATTTCTAAATCAAGAGCATCTGCTGTCTGCTGTAACTAAATACTCTGTAGGCACAAAAGTATCCTTGAAAAGTGCATGGACATAATAAAATTGTCATCTTGAAGTTCATTTGCAGGGTTACTCGATATCATACTTCATTTAACAGAATATTCCCATGGAATTTCATTTTGATGTATCTTACAGAAAAGTTTTTAAGAAACAGATTAGTAAGAAAACAATGTTGATTTCTTATTCCTAGAAGATATTGAACTTTTAAAGATTTTTTTTTGCCTGCAACAGTCTCTCATTTCAAAATAATTTCTCAAATCCATATTTTAGCCCACTTTTCGCCAAAATTGGCTAATTTATATTCAAAAAGAGCTAAGTCAGATTGACAAGTATGTAAGATAGCACAATTCTCCTATAGTGTGGTAACTTATTATTTATTCGACAACCAGGGCTCCTCTGTAAATATTTAGAAATTAGCTCCCGTGTATAGTATAGTCTTAGCAATATTCACTAGTGCCCTTCTTGGGAATTTGAATCCCAGTCAAGTGTTTAATTCAGCTCTCCTTTAAATATTTACAGGCGAGCTGAACATCAGATTTGAGTCCCAGCCAAATGTTTAAGTTCAGCTCTCCTTTAAATATTTACAAGCGAGCTGAATAGTCCCAGGCAAGTGTTTAACTTCTCCCAGTCAAGTATTTTAATTCAGCTCCCTCCTAAATATTTACAAGCGAGCTGGGTTACTGGGTATGATATTTGATACCGAGTTAAGGGTTTAAGTTCAGCTCTCCTTTAAATATTTACAAGCGAGCTGAATATGAGATCTCAGTCCCAGTCAAATGTTTAGGTTCTCCCAGTCACGTATTTTATTTTAGCTCTCTTCCAAAGATTTACAAGCGAGCTGGATTACTGGGTATGAGATTTGATTTCCGGTCATATCCATAAGTGCAGCTCTCCTCTAAACATTTACAAGCGAGCTGGGTTCGAGATTTGAGTCCCAGTCATGTGTTTAAGTTAAGCACTCCTCTAAATATTTGCAAGCGTGCTGGGTACGATACTTGAGTCCGTTACATTAATTAGTTTGTCTCCAGTACACTATAATCAGTTCGGGGGAAACCCCAAAACTGGGTACTTTTATGTATTACGTCATCGCATGAGCCTACATATTTGACTAGCCTACACTAAACATATAGGGTTTCTCATTTTCCGCTCCGGATTGTCCAAAATTTCAATGGATATCCTGAAATTTTGGAGACGGATAGTAAATAGATATTGAAAACTTTTGGCCGCTGCTTTTTGAATTTCATTGTTGCCTTTTTGAGAAAATGAATAAAAGAGATTGCCCATAATCTGTTTTATTGATTTTCTTAAAAAGACAACCGTGAATTTAAACAAGCAACGGCAAAAAGTTTTTAATATCTATTTACTATCAGTCTCCAAAATTTCAGGATATTCTTTGAAATTTTGGACAATCCGGAGCGGCAAATGAGAAACCCCATATGTTTAGTGTGGGCTAGTCAAATGTGTAGGCTCATGCAATGACGTAATATATCAATGTTTTTGGTATTTCAAAGTACCCAGTTTTTCGGGCTGCTCCCGAACTGATTATCAATTGGTTGTCCAGGATCAGGCGCTTAAAAGTCAGTTGTCCTCTAAACATTTACAAGTGAGCTGTGAATAAGCCATTCCTTTTATATCAATTGAGTCACAGTCATGTGACTTTAATAGTTTAGCCCTCTTATTTACAGGTAAGTTGGGAATGAGATTTGAGACCCAATCTTTGTCATTGTCTCAAATACATAAATCATGTGCTTAACAGTTTAAATTGATGCTCGTCTCTCAATATTTATAAGTGAGCTGAGATAAAACCTGATTCTACCTTTCCGATATGAGAATCGTATTTCCAAGCATCCTAAAGTTTAAGGTACCTTACGATCAACTGTCTAGCTTCAGCACATCTGTAAATATTTAGAAGCTGGATTTTGGGGATAAAGATTGCTGACATGTTTTGCTGCACAATATAACTATTCAGGTATAAAATTGATATGTATTGAATGTCCAGTTCTTTCCTTATCTCTGCATGTACTGCAATACATATCAATAAGTGATTTTTCATAATTCATAAAGATTTTAATTTCCATAAACAAACAACAAAAATTCATCGCGAAGTAGAGGAAGTTAGACCGCCTGATATACCAGAGTATCAAAGTGGCTTATTTGCTACAAACGGAGAAATTCGTACAAAGTCACCTCACTCCAAAATGATAAGTTCTCCATTATAGTGTTGTCTATATTGATTCTCTTATCGGTCATTCCGAGTCCTTTTAGCCTATCTACAACGCTGGACATACTGCCATAAACTTACACATTGACCCAATCTTGGAAGCTTTGACTCCTGCTTAGCATGGCTTAAGAAAGAGATTAACTTACATTGAGATCAACCATGTACCTGGTAACTTGCTGAAATGACTGTCAAGTACACAATCTGACCACAGACAAAAGCAGGTCAGAGATAAACTTGAATAGATCAGTGGTACCTCATCTTCCTCAAATGAAAGTCAAGTACACAACCTGACCACGGACAAAAGCAGGTAGAGATTAACTTGAATAGATCAGTGGTACCTCAGCTTCCTCAAATGAATATCAAGTACCCAACCTGACCACGGACAAAAGCAGGTAGAGATTAACTTGAATACATCAGTGGTACCTCAACTTCCTTATATGAAAGTCAAGTACACAACCTGACCACGGACACAGTTATTCAGATTTATTTAAGTCAGATAGTTTGCAGTATTTATGTGTGGTTAATTAAGATATCCAATACCTAACTTCCAAAAAGGACCAAGTGTGTTTTTTCTGAGAATACACAGTAAAAAGTTTACACTATATCTGCATCAGTGCATGATGTGTTTTGCAAGTTTTAAAAGTTAGAATTTGAAGGTTTTCAGATACTGCTTAGAATGCGCTTTATACAGGAGATGTTATTTTGTTTATACGTGCATCATTTAAAGGAGCATTATACCGAAAATTGATGTCGTATTTTAGGGAAAAAAGTGTTTATCTAGCACACAACGGTACAGCAATTGTTTGGTTAATATGAATATTCAAGTAACCTTTGCCTTTACGTCGTCTGTGGGCTATGGAGGCATGAAGTTCATCGATCTTTTGTGGATAATATTTCTGTGAAATTTGCATACAAAAAACAGTGCCCTCACTTTTTGGTCTAATGCTCCTTTAAGCAACATTACAGGAATTGGGTGTGAATGCCTATCGTATCGATTTGAACTCTTTGGGCATCATACTAGCTGAATAATATTTAGTTTAGTTTTATTAATGGACTTTTTTCTGTAGAAAAAAATGCGACACCAAACAAATTCTTCCTGCTTTGTTTCATATGACAAATATTTTGCTGCAGCAAGAAAGGAGATGTTTTTCCATTGAGTTTGGCAGTCCGGACGCATGCCAATTAATAAGAACATTTATAACACTGGAGAATATTAAAGTCATGCAGCCATATTGTTGAGATGTTCCGATAAAATGTCATAGTTTCTAATTTATGTACTTGAAATATATGAAACCATTGTGTTGAAAAACATTTGAATTTTCAAAATGGCCGCTTCGCACCTAAAAGCCTAGGTCTATTGTCTATTTCATCTAATATTGCGAAAACGGCGTGGTAAACATACCAAACGGGCGGGGAAAAGTTGTAGCCATGACAATAATAAAGGTATTTTCATAAGTTTTAAGTTTTCCCTGGCAAAGATATTTTTCCCAGACATATTTCAAATTTAAAAAATGTAACATAGGGCTTTAACGTTAGGATTGAAAAGGATCATGGGAAATATCACAAAATGGCGGCTTCCATATAGCAAAATGTTCCTATTAATAGGAACATGTATGTTCCCATTAATAGGCATGCTACCGGACTGTTTGGGAAACGGTAATCACCAATAACATAAGCCATCCCACAATATTTGACATGCATGCAATTTTGTTGATGACAAGCATCTGACGCAGTGGCGTAGTAGCAGGAGGATCGGGGGAAAACTTTCCTGACTGAAGCTATCAAGGGGTGACGAATGCTCAAAGTGGTGCATAACTTTTCCTGATAATTTTTTTTTTTTATATACTCATTGTTCTCAACTTCTGCAACTCGTATCATTTACAAAACCAAACGTTGTAAAATGTAAATTTCTCTCAAAACTTTCTTACATCAAAAACATGAAAATTATCCCCAGACCCCAATTAAAGACATATATTGAAGTCAATGGGACCTTACATTTGAACATTCGTTCCAAAATGTATATTCCTTGATTTTAAGCAATAATATACCAAATTCGATCACGCCTCCCCCCCCAAAAAAAAAGCATCCGGGGGGCTTCTTTCCATGGGCGCATGCATACCAGAACTTTCACGCAATATCATAAGCAATGCATGACTTCGGATAAGTTATGGCCGGGGGATTCGCATACTATCTCCTACCTTGGCTACCGCCCCTAGATTTGACACAGCTTTTTGCTAGAAAATTCACGATAAGCGCGGAATTTCGGGGCCTTGTCTATATCGGGACTTTGCCATTAGATTTGGCACAAAGTTAAGCAATTTGTTGTTACCAAAATCACCAAACGCGTAGGGTTTTGCGCTAAATTTCAAACCTTGGTTTAAGCAGTTTTCTGTTATCAAAATCCTAAGAAACGCAGTACTTCCGGGGGTTTGCCCCTGGTCCCATAACAAGGTTTTAATCTTAGACACAATATTAGGCAATTTTCTGCTGTTAGAATTACAAAAAAAGCCTCCAACCTTCCAATGGCTGCGTCGGAGACTTGACATAATTACAGATGTCGGGAAGAACTCGGGGCAAGGGGGCAGAAAATCAAGAAAGAGCACTTTTTTTCAGTATAATTGAGGGGCACATTTGTTAGTTTTTGGTATGAGGTAGCAAGAGGCGGCACTTGCTCCACCCCTACTTTTGTTTCCAAATGTATGGTGGTGTTTTGTATCTTAGCGTAATTGTGTGAATCCCCTAGATATCATAATCATCTACCCTCAACTTGGCATGATACTGATTGGGCTCGGCTTGGACAACTGCAGGCCGCGTATATTTGTATATAGGAAAGATGCCCTCCCACACAGTCAACAGTCAAGGGCCATTTTCAGTTTTGGGGCATCAAAAATTAGCAATCTTCCAGGGGATTCGCCCCTTGGTCCCTATCAGAGCCCCTTTTATGAACCCAACAATATTGTGGACGAATTTTTAAAAGAAAATTTTTCTTCTGCCCGACAGTCTCACAGTGTTAATGGTAACCCAAATGCTTATCGGAGTAGATTTGAACATTATAATTTGATTTTTTCTTCTTTTCATCAATTATATTTCGGTTTGTTGTGTTGCTTTTAAGCCACAAAAAAAAGAACAAGACGTCACCCTTGAGCCCCACAATTTCCCCCCCCAATTTTCTCAATTTTCAGGGAAAATTCGAAATTGATCAGTTTGTGTTGAATTTCTGAAAAATTTCAGTTTGAGTTGATTTTCAGACATTTTAGGCGGCATCTGGACGCCGGTCGTAACCAATGATCTTACTTTTGGTCCAAGTTGTGGGCACAAAATGGGTCTTGAAACATGGGCGGGATGAAACTGCCAGTGTCATTTTTATCCCGTTCGAAGGACACTCTCTCAACGAGTTGAAAAGGAATTACGCAATTATTCGGCCACACAGATCACGTTGGGACAACTCAACAAAAATGCTGTGATTTTATAAAAACCTTATATCTGAACATCAAGTTCTTACTTGGATCATTTATACCCTGCAAACTGGTTAAATTATTCCATTTGATGAAGAAATCGTAAAAATAGCACCATTTTCAGCAGCGTAATTCTGAGTGACTTTCAAAATCTTGCCGACCCATTAGCGTAACCTGCTCTCCTTGACACCAATTCCATCAACAATCCTGCGATTAACGCGATTTCCATTCATCAGTGCAATCATAAGAGCTATTAACTGAATTAATAGCTCCATGGTGCAATATACGCGTAAGGACTCTTTGTGTCTAGAGGTCAGGAGTTATGTACCATCGAGCATACTTACATAAAGCAAAGACGTGCAGTGCGAAAAGTATTTTCCAAAGATAATGGTAGGCAATAACACTTACGAGAAAAGCATACACATAAACTCAAGCTCCTTTGAATATGACTCAATGTAATTATTCATTGGTTACTTATGAATATACAAGAAATACACTTTACAAGTTTTTTTATGCCCAAAACTCCATAAAACATAACACATATTGATGTTATTCAAGTAAAAACTCCCTCGTGTTGCCATTATACGGGAGGAAGTTATATTGTTGAAATGCTGCTCTTGATTTCTTAACTTCGAAATGCATTTACAAGGAAATACGAATTATAGTGTCAATTTCGATGTTCAAAGGTTGAATCTTCTAACATTTTGTCCAAATAAAACAAACTTCACATATTTCACACCTTTAAAGGGAAAATTTTGTTAAAACGCGAAGTGGAATAATTTGGAAATAAACTGGAAATTGCAAACGGCCACATGCGGTTACTGAAATGCCACAGGCACAGAAAATCAGGATAGAGTTTGTTTAAGGGGCTAGTTCTGTAATGATGATGCTCTCCTAGGCCTATGACCCCAGATTCAAACTTTCTCCTTCACTTTTGACCATTATTACAATAACATGCTAACATGTCGGACTGTGGGGCGGGGGGGGGGCGGGGCAGAATTAGTTAGTTGTCCTAACAAATCTACACAATATTATGAGTCTCTAATAACGGGCCAAAACCCTTCCAGTCACACCCTAGTTCTCTGAAAACTATTCGAGAAGAGAAGCGAGAAAACACAAGTGTTCACTTCCCGGCCTTGCCTATCCTAGGTTCCTGTGCGCTGACTCGTCTGGCAGTCGGAAAACTTATTCAGTGGCTAATTGGGTCCAGCACTTTGGAGGCCCTGGCAGAAGGTCCTATATAAAACGGAAACAAAAAAAATTCCGTGTTCCCAAACCAATATTTTTCTTTTGAGTCACTAGCCTGCCCTACGCGAGTTATGTGGCTCAAGCAGGAAGTGGGTAGAATTTGGGGCAACTATAATTCCTCCCCGCACACCCATAGGCATAGGAACCGCCGGGGCCCAGGAGGCACGTGCCCCCTCCAATGTTGCAGTGACCTACATGGTGCCCCCTCAACTAAGTCAATATTTAATCTCTGAACTAGTGTTGTAGCATATCTTTATGCCCCCAACTCCACCCCCATGAAGAACATGGTCTTACGCCTATGCACGCACCCTATTTTGCAAGTCTGATAAGCTACACCAGGATAAATAGTGTCTGTATACATACTCTTGATTTCAGTAACTACATAATAATGTGTAACAGCAGTTATGAAATAAACTTTCCTTATAATAAACCTACACCGTGTCCAGAACTATAAACATACCAGCTTTTCTGCTGTCAGTTTACACTACTTGCTTTCATTTTCTTTATATTAATTTAATTCATTAAGGCTATCAAATGCAATATATATGATGTGCATTACCCGGTGATTAATATATGGTTAACATATTTTGCAGCATAGGTTCACACTTACGATTTACAGTATCACGAATTAATACATTGGGACCTCCAAACAAAGATATGCAAATCCCTCAACAAACTTCTAAATATTCAAGACCTACAATAATGAATATTAACATTGCAATATCATATTTCAGCATTTAAACAACATTAATTTATGTTGAGGATTTAGAATAAAACATTTTCTACATTATCAGTATTTTAAAGTATAATACCTTGAATATTTTTCATCTTGCAGCCCCAATTTTAGTCACCCATCTTAAACTTGAGAAAGAAAACGATACTAGATTAAAGGAAAGATATCGTCTCATAAATAAATTCAGAAGTGAACGCCGCCGTGCTAGTAACGTCACTTCCGGTTTTCAATTTTCGTTTTGATTGCCAGCAATCTGTGATATTATCGATAACACATATGTGCCCCTATATTCGATCTAGTAGATGTGTGATCGATAACATCGCAAATTTCTCGCTGTCAATAAAGGAAATTGAAAACCGGAAGTGACGTTACCGGCACGGCGACGTTCATTTGTAAATATCTTATAGGATGATATCTTTCCTTTAAACACTGACAGTTCCTGAGTTAATTCCTGAGTTAATTGGCTTTATCTACCTACTGTGGTGTAGCGGTTATCATACCTGTCTACAAACCACGAGGCCCCGGGTTCAATCCTGGGGTGGGTAGACACGCTAGTGCACCACAACTGGTTATCAAAGGCCGTGGACATTGACTTGGTTGTCGATGTTATGTCTGTCCGTACGTCGTACCTGTGTTCTCGTCCGGGTCGTATTAAGCGTTTCGTGATAGCATTTGTACTATCATAACCGAATACGCAGGCGACGACCCCGTCATTGTAATTGTGTGTTCATCTCTCTCTGAGTTAATTGGCAGCAGTCTTGTGTGCCGAAATGACCAAAAAGAAAATTCTGTTTCGAGATTGCACTTCACTTCAAATTAACATAAGCAAGTTATTCCTTACAAATATTGAAGCTGTTTTTGTGTTGCTCCAAAAAGTGCACTACGAAACACCAGATAGTAAGGGAATTTTGACTAATGGGCCAGTCTTAACTGTTTTTGACAAGGGTGATGAATTATTATAGATATGCTCATAATTTCTAGCTCGGTATACAGCATTTTTACACTGAAAGTGACAAACTTCACTGTTAATGACCTTTTAATTTTTATTTTTCGACATTTCAACACCCAGTTGAATTGGACCAAAAATATATTAAGGAATTATTTAATTTAAAAATATATTGTGAGTCAAATAGTCTCATAAAGTTTAAAACTATGCTTTACATATATCTTGCTGTACTGTATGAAAATCCCCCTAATTTGCCCTGTTTTCGACAGGAGACTCCTTTAAATAGCAACACCAAGACAAGATTGTCTCTGATTGGTGCAGATCTAAGTTGTTTTCTGCAACATGATTGGACGAGAGGAGAGGCGCCTTATTTGCATTGTACATTATCCTCTGAGTCAGACTGTGATAAATGGACGTTGTCAAATTGATATATAGCAATATTATTCTGCTTTTTCATAGCAAAGTTACTTTCCTCACTTTAGTTTCAGCGTTAAATTCTGTTCTACATTTTTGAAAGTGCATGGCCGAAACATCTGTTTGTTGATTCTTGTCTCCTGAATTTCACATATGAAACATTAAATGGTTCTGCTCCCTAATGTTTCAATCAGTCAGACCCGACCTGATAAATAAGCAGATCGGGTCTTTTCTTATCAATGGTGTCATTGCAATTGTTCTCCTTGTTGGTCCTACGTTGTTGTGGAAGTTGGTGTTGAGTATCAAATTAGCAATAGATGAAGTCCTTATTGCGTGGTTGAGTGGTTAGTTTAATCAATTGGTCTCAATATTTGCTACAGTACAATCAGCTTGTGGTTATGATTTGCTGGAACAAGTTTTTAAGGGCAAAGACAAGTCATGATCTACAAAAACAACATGCCTTTGTTATTGACCTAACAATGGACGAAAGTCTTATTGTGTAGTTATTTCAATTAAGATAAGGGACCTCATTATTTGCTACAGTAATTTTGTGGTTATAATTGGCTCGACCAAAATTTGAAGGGAAGGACAAGTAATGAGATGTGCATAAGCAGGGTTCATAGACCTTGGGCCCCTTTTCCAGGGGATAATATACAGTTGATCTCACTCACGTATTCAGCTATCGCTGGAATTGAAATTATCAATTTCCCACGAATCTAATTAAAGGAATCAAAAACACCCCACGAAAAATCGCGACAGAAATAATATCATAATGTAGTGAATACATCTTTAGAGCGGCCTCTTCCGCAATTTAATGTACTTTTCATCGCATAATTACATGGGGGACATTTTTAGTGCACATATACTGTTGTTTACTTAAGAAATCTTTAACAACAACAAAATGTTTCTTCCCGCGAATTCCTGATTTTTCCGCTTTTCGGAAACGTAGATTTTTCCAGTTCTGACTATCGTCTCGTCTATTAAAGGAGCCCAATTGTACATGATTCCATAGCAAAGGATGGTAGGGAAGAGCAAAGGATGGCAGAGAAAGATGTTCTTCCATGAACCTTTAAATGATTAGTTAAGGGACCGAGCAGGTTCATCTTATATGAAAGAGACTTCAAAAGAGATAAAATGGTAAAGAAAACATTCACAAATCTTTAATTCCGTTAATTAAGGAGATATCCAAGTTTAAAAGTTTGGTATCATTTGTTTCTTATTGTTGTTGATTACGAGTAATGATCATTCAATTTAATTCCTATTATTTAATTCTTAGGAACCCTAAGATAGTAATTTCGGCTCAGTGTGTCTTTAAGGGAATATTCCCATGGTTTTTTCCGTAATATTTCATAAGAAAGAGAACAATTTAGAAACAATATAGTAGTACAAAAATCAGGTTGATATGTTATTCCTACCAGGAGATATTCAAATTTTAAGGTACACAAAAAATGCCAATAAACGAATAGCAAAAGGCTCAGTATGACATCACAGCAACTTATTATCCCACAAAGTTGATGTCTTTCATTAAAATCCATCATCCTTTTTTATTAGTAAAATCTGCTAGAAAAATCAATTGATGAAAGTTAAGTATTTAATACATTGCCAAATATAACTTCTGGAAAATTGTTTTTAATCATACAGACAGAACCAATTAACATTCAAAGAAATACATAAACATTTGCAATGGAATTGTCTCTATGACATCATCGAACACGAATTCGTCATAGATGGGAATGTTTGGTTCATACGCTCGCGATAATCTCCTTAACTGTGCAAAACGCTCTGAAAAATGACACATGTTTTGCACTTTAAACGTTATAACTCTAGCTAGTTAGTCTGGATATTTTGTTCCATTTCAAACGGTATACAGAACGGTACAAAAACTTCAAAATGCAATTGGGAAATGTTAAAAAAAAACATATCTCCTAAACGGAATACGATATCAACCTGAATTTAGTACCAAATTGGCTCTAAAAGTAGGCTCTTTCAAATAAAATTTTACAAAAACCCCACGAAAATATTCCTTTAAATGAATCATTACGTCATATATTCTAGTTTGATATATGATAGATAATTAAAAAATGAACCAACTAAAAAAAAATCCCATCATATAATTTTATTCCATTCGCAAGTTTTCCAGGTTTGAAGTAATATATATGGACGCTGCCATTTTGTTCAATTTTGTGTTAAAATCATGCCAATGATGACATAATTTTTCTTATGTGCTAGCACACATATTTCTACAGAATTCGTTTTGAATTTTTTTTTCCAAATTGCTTTGACATGAAGTTCTAAGGGCTTAAATCATTACACAAACCAGAAAATTAAAATGTTTACTCGTTCCGATGCATTCTTTCATTGTTGGTTGATTTTCAAGTTTATACTAACTGGCATAACATATCATGAAATATGCTAAATAACGTATATTCATAAGCCATGCCCACCATGCATATCAATAATGTGAACTTGACAACATTACAAGTATGATGTACAGCATGCAAATGGTTGCACATTTATTACTATTTGAGGAATTTTACGTAATGCTTCACCTACATGACATCACTACCAACACATTAGGTCACAGTATACAGACCATAACTCATCTGTGTACATGTTTTTTGAAGCATTTTCACATTAAGGCATGCATATCAGTGATAGAACCTGTTGTCAGCATATGTACATAATAACTGACAAATGGTTTAGTTTTGGTTTGTTGTTTAACGGCACCGCGACAGTCGGAGTCAAATGTGCCAAGAGTGTTAATGAATTATGGTGTAAGATTTAGGATAGTGATAAAAGGATGGTTTGTAAGGGAGAAAAACAGAAAGAGAGGGAAAAAGAAGAAGTAAGGTTAGGTGTAAAGAGGGGGAGGAGAGGAGGGGAAGTTAAATGTGGTAGAAGAGGTTGTTGTTGCGGAGAAAGTTGATGATGTTTGAGGAAGAAATGTTTTCAAAAAGGTCCGAGATTGAGGATAGTGAGGAGAGAAGAGATCTAGAGTTATGGTATAAGGCACAGGTTACGAAAATATGCTTGATGGAGAGATCGGTGTTACAAGTGGGGCAGAGAGGTAGGGGAGCCGGATAAGAGATGAGAGTGAGTGAGAGAGGAGTGGCTGAGGCGGATGCGGGTGACAACGATGTCTTCCCTGTGGTTGCGACTGTGCAAAGGGGGGTTGGTCCCGGCTTCGGGTTTGATTGTGTGGAATTTGTTACTGACAAATAACATGCAAGTATGATGTTAACAGACATATGGTTGCTATGAATTTATCAATTTTTCCAACAAAAAAATTATATTAAGCCACCCCCCCCCCTTCTCCCACACACACACTTAGTAATAGGCATGAAATCACCAAGAAAAAAAAACAATAGGGCACACAAATAGACAATGGATTATCTGTGTACCACATGTGGCCTGTATCTAATGTACTGTCCTGCAGTTACTGTGCTTACAAGATCTTTTCAGCAAAACCATATTTATCCCTGCCTGTCCACTATGTATATTAATGCTATTCAACAATTTTACACCATGAATAGGCTGATGTATACATTAGCTAAAAACATAAATATACCAACTATGACTCAAAACAGACATGGAGTTGTTAAAATATGAGCATTTGAAGATTTTTAGATTAAGCCCCGCCCACTAATATTCTTGACATCATCACCAAAAACAATAGGGCACATCTGCAGACTATAGATTACCTATGTACCATATGTGACATAAACACGCATGTCATTCTGGAGATTTTGTGTTCACGAGCTATATTTAGCAAAATCACATTCAGCCCCTCGCACCACGCATAGTAATGAAATTCAACGTTCTTATAATTTGATTATGTGGACACTAGCCAACAACATTACTATGCCAAATATGAAACAAAACGAACACACGGTTGTTGAAATATGAGCATTTAAAAAAAAATACATTAACCCCCATCATTAATATGCATGACAACATCACTAAAAACAATAGGGCACATCTTTGGATCATGGGCTATATGTGTACCACATATGACATGAATCCAATGTACTGATCTTGAGATATCATGTTTACAAGCTAGGCGTAACACACACACACGCAAAAACACCCATGTACGACAAGCGGACCTGATAGGTCCCTGATGCTGATAGCATCGGAACCATTAAAATCTCATAGACTCATGCGAAGGAACAAGTCTTTCTTAGAAATTAAAAAATAAATTTGAAATAGATTATAAAGAAATGAATTAATATTCTAATCTGTACTGGGTTCATGACATCATATTTTCAAAAGAATATGAACAAAATGGCTGCTCCCATGTAAGCTTAAATTAGCAGAATTATTAATTTTCTTAATTGGCAAATATATGCTAAATTGTTTCGTATGATGTAAAATTTCTTCAGATGACTGACAATTATCATTTCTATCATCTTAAATGAAGAAAAAGCTGGACTTTGTCTCCTATAGGCACAGAATTTTCCTGATGCCTTGTCTCTTCTTCGTTTGCATATATAAATTACAATTTATAGTATGATTTACCTGACAAGAATTTCACATTGCACACCTGCAGCGTTCATGAGATGATCTGTATAAAAACTTACAACATGTATGTGAAAAGATATATAATAGTTAAATAAAAATTGTTATCCCTGGCCAGTGGTAGCGAAAAATAGAAACCAGCCCAGAAGTATCCCTGAAATTCTACCATTCCAATGCCTGTCATTAGAAGAACACCTCACAGTAGATCCTAACAGGGCCGGATTTAGCAATGGGCAATGTGGGCAGTTGCCCATGAGCCTCCACAACCAGGGGCCTCCACATATTTCATGAAGAAAAAAATTGTAAGGGAACAATGTGGTAGCAACCTGTTAATTTGCATTGGTAAGAGTGGTAGCAACCTGTTCATTTCAAAACTGGGCAGCCTAACAGGCTTACAAAATGAAAATTCTTGAACATAAAGTTACTTCAAAAATCACAAAATACTGCACCATTTTGCATCTAAGCACCATTAATTATTCCAAAAAATTCCAAAGGGGTACGTACACCCCCTCCTCCAAGCAGCGGTCATTAAAGTAGTGTGGGCCTCCACTCCTAAAGTTGCCCATGGGCCTCCACATGGCGAAATCCGGCCCTGGATCCTAAACATTATGCTCTCTATTTTTGTAACCATAATGACATATGGCACTAAGCCATAGCCTTATCCACACCTTCTGCAAAGCCAATCATCAGCAGTGAAAGAAACAAAGCTCCTCCATACGATCTCCAGTCTAGTTGCTATCAAAAGTTAGCCTTGTACAACTCGGTTACTTTTGGAAAGGGTCTATATCACCTGTAAAGGGTGTAGGAAACTTTTCCTCTGATCCTATGGTTGAAATATGGCAGAGGCAATTATTCAAAATTCTTTCAAGTGGAAAATGTAGACATCTCTTGTTTTAGTGCTCTTGAAAGATATCCAAGTCAATAATCATTTTAAAATATTTCAAAAAATTGCACAGAAGTCTTTGACGAATGCAGAGTCAAACTGTGTGCCGTGCCGCACAATCAAATGACTAAAGAGGGCCCATGCAGGTATGCTAAAGTATCAGAATGATACAAGCCATGCGCACTTGGAAAGGGGTCCTCGGAGGCTCGGAGCATAAGGCCCTAGTGTCATAGGCCAGTCCAACTCTAAAGAAATGAGAGGTTGTGATTTACTGTAGTCAAGATTCATCATCCTGACATAATTTTAACGTGTATATCTCCTTTTCTTGATGAGTAAAACTGTTTACCAAGCACTTCCTTTCATTCTTCATGTTACTAGCTTTCTTATACTACGAACATGCTTGACACTTAAGTATACCATTTTAGAAGAGTACCCAAAACACATCCTAGGTCACATTTCTTACATGAGCAGCATTTGAAAAGGCACTGATCAAGACACTTCTCTGGAATGATCCTGAGGATGAAATATCAAAACGGGGGAGGTAGACGAGGGGGAGGGGGAAACCTTACATGATCCTGAAAATTATGGTCCGACATAGGAGGAAATCTGGGAGGAATCCCAGATGGAGGTCCATTCATACCAAAAACTGGTGGGCCACTAAAATCTGGTCCGTGCATTGGTGGGTTACTTTGCATCTGATTAACTTGATGAGCCTGAGGGCCGTGAAACATTTCGTTATTACCAGGAGGAGGTGGAAAAGAGTTTTCACAGAAGTAGGGGTTAAATCCTTGTGGCATCATCTGAGATTCCTGGTGAATTTCATGCCTAGGTGGCCATGACGGTTCCTGTCTTAGTGGCCATGAGGGGTGCTGTCTTGGGGGTGGATCTCTTAGATCCTGTGGTGGCATCCTGGGCACAAAATGGTGATGATGGGGTTCAAAATAGGGTGGGGGTGGTGATGATGGTGGATAAGGTGGTGGTGGTGGTTGGTGACTTGCTTGATGGTGAGGTGGTGGTCCATTGCCATGGGGACCAGAATGGTACATGGGTCTATTGTCATGGGGACCTGACTGGTACATTCCTGGATGATGGTTCCTCGGATGATTCATATGGTGCTTTGGTCTGTGATCAAATCCATTTGTCTTCTCTCTTGGATTTGTTGCTTGATGTCTTGGGCCCGTACCTCTTGCAGAGCCTGATGAAAAGGAATACAAAAAACATGATTTTCATTATAAAGTTCTAGATTTATAGGTCTAAAACACATCACAAATATATCAATTAGATGTGTTCGAAATAGTCAATGCAACAAAATAATAGTATCCAAATCATTAGAAATTTGATCAGTTTACAGAAATTGCACAAACTTGGGATGTCATAGGAGGAATTCATTCACTTCTTCCAATGTCAATCCACTGCTTCTTAAAGGAATACTCCCGTGCATTTTCATTTTATGGAATTTATATGGTGCATTTTCTACTTTAAAAACTACAGGATTAAAATGCACTCTACAACTAGCAGACTAGTTCTCTGGTTGCCTATGGGCGCACATGAACTTAATACTTAAAGAGAAAGTGATTGAACACCGAGTTTTCAAGCTTCTCTTCTAGAATAGTGTTCAGAGAACCAGGCAGGGTGACTCTCCTACCATCGGGACCAACAGCTTAATGTCCCCTCCAAAGGATGGTGTGTGAGCCAATTGTCACTCTTCTCAACAGCTGAATGAGGAGTAGGAGCTGCAGACGAAATGCTTCCACCTTGATGTTCTGCATATCGGTCTACAAAGCTGTGGAAAAATTGAGTTTAACCTGACAGAGGCTTAAACCTTCAGCATCTCAGCTGTGTGCTCTGCCAAGTAAGCTACTCCTACCTACTGTACATGTATGATAGAAGACTATTAAAGAAACAAATTGGTACAAACAAAAAAACAAGGTCATATCAAATTAGAGCTGTGAACGTTTAGGGATTTTAGTAAACGTGTACACGCCAAAAAAAGCGAGCGTGTATCGTGTACACGAGTTTAGTACCGTAATTTTCGGAAATACACCAAAATTGCTCCAAAACTACAAGGCGAAGTAAAAAAATTGCGCAACTAGTATGGCAAAAGTACTGACTGCATTGCCCAAATAGACGCTGAGTTTTGCTTTCCAAATCGTAAAAGGTTTACTTCTACAGTACAAATCATCGTTTTATGGAAAATATGCATGGAAATTCAGTTTAGAAAGAACAGATAACTTCCTTTCAATGTCATTTAAACTCAACATCACAGAACTTGTTTGTCCTATTCGCTCGGCTTTCAAAGTTCTGTGAAAATCTTGCATACTGAGGCCTATGATATACCTCGCCGAAAACATTTCAAAACTACGCCACCACCACCAGAAAGTTCTGAAATATTAGTCCTCTCGAAAAAATGGCCGCCTTCTTTGCGAAGCATGCAGAATTTCAGCTTTGTTAAAACCTTTTTCTGTTTATTTATTATGCAATATTTTTTCTTTCTTGCAAAATTTATTTGACTCATCAGGTAATATTTATATGTAAATGTACTGATTGTCACAATTCAAGTGTTTTTTGGTCGATAAAACAAGCCTTGATTGCGTGGGATTTAAAGCCTGATGGCCTAACTTTAGGCCTATTGTTAGTTTCACTGTTTACTGCTGCACATTCGCGGTGCATTTTACAAGTTAGATTACTCAGTTTTCAGCGAAATCAAAGTGCATAATATCCCCGTTCATTGGTGATTACTGCGCATTTGTGATTCGCACATTCAAAAAAGATTATGCTAATCGGATTTACAGTTTGTAAAAAATCATTGATTGGAATTTTGTCAGCCGTATGTGTGTGTGATTTGAATCATGAATATTGATTTTCAATGGCAAGACACTAGGCCTATAATGTATGAAAAACGATTACTCGCAATGAAGTATTTAGTAAACGTTTACAAGATTTGCGAGCGTGTAGCGAGTACACGCTAAACGGTCACAGCTCTATATCAAATCCGTTTAGGTTTTATTGCATGTCAAATATTGCATAAGTGTGTTGAAAATGACCTCGTAGTGCAAAAGGTGACGTAATGAAGGCAGATTTAAGACCAATGTTATGTATTTTAACCCTTACTCTACCACGCGCGATATTATCGCCGTTTTGGGTGCCCGTCTTTGGCCCCGCCTCCCGAGCGCATTTTCAAAATAGTGCTGGTAGAGTAAGGGTTAATCAACCAGCGACATATCGCCCACCCGAAAATATAGGCAGCATGATCCCGGTGGGCGCCCAGCGGGTCCCGACAGCGAAAGGGGCCCGACTTTTCTGCCTGGAAGACAGAGGACCCTTCAATAATCACGTCTTGATTAACCTCATTTACCACGCCGCGATATTATCGCCGCTTTGGGTGCCCGTCTTTGGCCCCGCCTCCCGAGCGCATTTTCAAAATAGTGCTGGTAGAGTAAGGGTTAATCAACCCGCGACATATATCCCCACCCAAAATATAGGCAGCATGATCCCGGTGGGCGCCCAGCGGTCCCGACAGCGAAAGGGGCCCGACTTTTCTGCCTGGAAGACAGAGGACCCTTCAATAATCACGTCTTGATTAACCCTTACTACCACGCGCGATATTATCGCCGTTTTGGGTGCCCCGTCTTTGGCCCCGCCTCCCGAGCGCATTTTCAAAATAGTGCTGGTAGAGTAAGGGTTAATCAAAAACAAACAAAAAATGTTTTTTTTTCACTTAGAGTGTAAGTTCATGGTCACATGGGCAAAGCGTGTTCTTATAAAGTGTATGTTATACCCCATCTCATACATAGTTTTGAATTGTAAATTCTTTTTTCAGCAGTTTCAAAACATCTAATGATCACTTTACCTCGCAACTTCATCTGTTTTCAGAGGGTTTGCCATGTAAAATGCAAGAACTGCAAAATTCAAAGATTTAACCTGTAAGTTTAGATCCTTCATCATGCCTATACAGCCTGTGTACAGTACAGTAAGAATAACAAGACAGTATTAAGTCTGTACTTCATCTTTTAGTGTAGCTTTAAGAGTTAGTACTTACGACTGCTGCTCCTACCAGGGGGATGATTAGATTGCTGGTCCTCAGGGTGATTTCTAAAAAAACACAACAACAGAAAAATATATCATACAATATATTATAAACAAGGGTATACCAACTAGTGCTGTCATGACATATCGATTATCGCGATATTATGATATCTCTTTTCCCACGACATGAAATATGTCTCTCGCGACATATCGCGATACCAAAATCTTATATTCATTTAAGAAATTTTCACGCAACTAAGGCTAGGCTACTTTGTACGACACAATTCTAACGTTACGGTACTAAATCCAAAAGTCAAATTTAGGCCAATAAAAACGTGCAAAATAATCGTGAAAAAATCATGCTCCGCCACCACACACTGGCACGCGCCAATGTAAGTTGGAAAAAGAACGAAAAATTGGTCCAGAATGTACCACTCAGACTCTCACTTCGATGATTTCATGGTCACGTTGGCTGATATAAGTACCTAAATTACACAAAATTTGGAAAAACCTTTCAGACTCCCAGGGAATTACACACTAAAACCTAGAGGGATTTAATGTGTTAAAACCGTGTCATTTGAAAAAGCCCTAGCAAGGCCAGGGGAGACCAGGCAAATTGAAAGATAAAGAGCCTTGAAAATTTGTGGTTTGCTGGAAAGGAACATTTGTAACCAGTTTCCATTTGACCTTTTCGAACCAAGTCTAGCCGAACGTGATTTCTTTAGTACTTCAACTAATAAACTGCTGGGAAATTTTCCTTTGTTTGGCAACCATTCAGGTGCAGGTTTGAGGAAAAAATTGTAAGCAACAATACGCGTGCATATTACCTTCATGTTATGCTTACATACAGTATGACATGTGCGCTTGGAAATATTTGTTCGTACGTTTGGTCCCATACCGTGCGTGAATTGTGCAGGCGGCCAAGATTCCCCTCGTATTTGATTGGTCAATAAGATTCCCCCAGTATACGATTGGTCCATAATGGACACGTGAATCTTGGTCAAGTAACATTATTTAAATCAGTTTAAGGGAAATTGCCGATTCAGATTGTTTCCCTATGAAATGATAGATTTCCCCGGAACCAGATTTGGGAAGTTTTCCAACATTGAAGAGTTCAACTTGCAAAATACTCTTAGTAATATGTAATCAAACGAAACCTAAAAATACAAGCATGGATGTGTGGGTTTTGATGTACGAAATGAATATCAACATATACTGTGTTGCAGCATGCTGTGTAAATACTGTTACTACAATTTATCAAAATATCTGTTGTATAGTGGATTTCAGAAAGCTTAATCTTGCTGCATGTCAAAAACCACAACCACTTGTGTGATACTAGCCCTGTCTGAACTTTCCGCTCCACTGCTTCAATAAAAGGATCTATTGTTAACCAGCAAGAGTATGTTGTATCTGCTTGCCATATTAGTTCAGGGTGGTGAAGCAGAAATCTTACTGAGCATTAATAGTTGACTGTTTAAAGCATTTAGAGCTAAGTGATTTGTCTGCACGGAGAGAGCATGCATGACTAAATTTGTCTGTAATTGATACATTTTTTTTTTAGAATTATTTTCAGCACAGAACCTAACAGCATTTACTCCTCGTGGATACAATGCATTTTCAAACAAATAGGATAACCGTATTTGACATAATAAAATAAAATTGTGCCAATTTCTACTGCCTACCCGGCCATGCTCAGCGTCGCATACAGTATAGTTCGCACTACACTAGCACTGCACGTATATACAGGAACTGATTTTAGCCCCACAATAACCAACACAAAATCATCATGAGCATCAAACCAAAATAAGAAAAGAATGTGACAAAAGTGATGTGTTTTAGGTCTACATGTACATATTACCACTTACATTGACACAATTATCAAAAATAAAACTCAATGTTTGAATGCACCTTAAACAAAGGCACATTAAAAAAAATTGGCAGCAAGTATTTGCCATGTTTTGCAAGCATTGTGAAACGTTTTTAACATTTTTTCCCCTGCTGTTCATATTTCAGACATTATCTGTGTTCACACATTTTCTCAGAAGATCGTTTGTGGATTTACAAGCCTGCTCTGGACCATGATTTTACACGCACTTACATTCCTGGACAAAAGTATTTGACACTTTTTCTTCACCCCTTACACCCCATTTTAATGCTGGAAGAGAATGTTGATAGTTACAGGTCCAAGTCATGTCCCAACATTGTAACAAGGTAGAAAAAAGGAGAGGGAGGGGGGAGGGGGGGGGGGGGGAGGGAGGGGGAAAGGGGAACAGAACCAAAAGGTTTTGTGGTTCCCATGCTTCTTTTTCATAAGCTGATTGATTTGCAAAATTTCTACTAACTGTCATGTCATTGCATGTCATGAAATATTTGTTCCAGGATATTTATTCATAAACCATACCCACCATGCAAATCAATAAAAATGGTGACAACATTAGCAACTTACACAATAATCAACAACATTATCATAGCAAGTATAGTGCAAAAACAGTTGTTCATATATCGTATTTAAAGAATTTGTCAGTAAGCCCTGCCTGTCATTTATATTCACTACCACATCATTAGAACAAATGTACCATGACCCATCTGTGTACCTGATATAGCATAGATATGGGGTACGGTATGGTGTTTACATCATTTAGCACTTTCACATTACGCCTCCCCACCATGCATATCAATGACATCTGCTGATAACATAAGCATGTACACAATAATGGCGCAAAATGGACATACAGTTGCTCATTTATCACTTTTTCCAAATTTTCACTATAAGCCACTCCCACTTATTAATATACATGATATCACCACCAAAAATAATACGGCACATCTACAGACCATGGGCTATCAGTGTACCAAATATGACATTTTTGAGATAGTGTTTACAAGCTCTTTGCAGCAAAATCATATTAAGCCCCGCCCACCATGCATATTAATGAAATTCAAAGTTTTCATATCATGAACATGTCGACACCAGCTAACATCTTAATTATCTCAAATATGAAATAAAAAAAACATGCGGTTTTTAAAATATAAACATTTCAAGATTTTTTACTTTATGCCTCATGTTATTAATATGCATGATATCAACGCCAAAAACAACAGGGCACATCTACAGACCATGGGCTATCTGTGTACCACATATGAACTAAATCCCATTAAGAATTTTTGGCCCTTAGACCCCTCCAGCCCGACACCCTCGATTTTCTCAAAATCAGGGGTAATCCACACCATTCAACCCCAGAGACTCTTCACAATTCATTGACTAAGCAACCAGCTATTGTTACACATACACAACACAGGGGTAATCTATACCTTCTTAACTGACAGCATCTACATTACATAGTTCACTTGTTAGCAACCAGCTACTGTTGGACTGTACACAATAGGTCATTCATCTGGGTCTCAAGCAACATAACTGCTATTCAGTGATGCGAGTCAGATTAGTCCTTGGCTGAGCCTAAATATAAATATACATTACAGTATATGCTTGGGAGGACTTTGTGCAAAACCCATGAATGATTGATGGACCATTCCTCCTAAAGATGGTTATTTCCTCCTGAGATTCAAAGTTTTTACATCATGAACATGTACACACTAGCTAACATCATAATTACACCAAATATGAAACAAAACAGACATGCAGTTGTTAAAATATAAACATTTCAAGATTTGTACAATAAGCCCCGCCTACTAATTAATATGCATGATATCACCATCAAAACCAATAGGGTACATTAACGGACCATGGGCTATCTGTGTACCACATATGACATAAATCCGGTGAATCAT
This sequence comes from Chiridota heheva, assembly GCA_020152595.1. NCBI lineage: Eukaryota > Metazoa > Echinodermata > Holothuroidea > Apodida > Chiridotidae > Chiridota > Chiridota heheva. The sequence continues at coordinate 1,623,703 of JAIGNY010001464.1, read as the reverse complement.
TCTTGAGATATTGCGTTTACAAGCTGGCCATCACATACATACATACATACATACACCCACACACATACATACATACACACACTCGCCATCATAACCGTGTAGGTTCCTGATGTTAGCGCATTGGAACCAAAAAAGAGTCAAGACTTTTGTCCATGATTGCAGGATCATGATCAAGTGACTGCGATGCAGATTCTCACAGTGTAACTGCGGATGATCCCTGCAGTGGGTCTCACAGTGTAACTGTGGATATGATCCCTGCAGTAGGTCTCACAGTGTAACTGCGGATATGATCCCTGCAGTGGGTCTCACAGTGTAACTGCGGATATGATCCCTGCAGTGGGTCTCACAGTGTAACTGCGGATATGATCCCTGCAGTGGGTCTTAAGTCAAAAAATGCTGGAAGTAGATCCATTCCAAGTGGTCGTAAATTAGTCTTGTAATGAAGGTATAACAAAAAAAAGTCCATCCTAACATTTCCAGATTATCTCGAAAAACAACCCAAAACAACCTTCTCTGTAACCCAAGAGTCATAAATTCTCTCCTCAAATGTCCATTATGATTATCTTTTATTAAGGAATGACATTTCAAAAGGGCATTCTTGATTCCTCTGGGTGTTTGGAGAAGGTTTTAACTGCATTTTAAAGGACATGAAGGTAATATGCACAGCTATCCTTTACAGTGCTGAGCTTGGATAAAGACAATAAAAGATTTCTGACAAAATTTATGCTAGTTACTCTGTTTATAAGGAATGTAACTAAATGCAACTGCAAAGCATATTGATATAGTCTTTTCTTTGATACTGCATATTACTGTATGTTCTCAAATGTGCCCAACTTTTAATTTGTATCCAATATGCAGTAAATTATAATCATCATGAACAATCAACTACACATCACAAATGATAAAAATACCCTTATTGCTGATAACAAACCTTCCATCTTCTGTCACACTAGAGTTTTTTTTTAGGGGGAGGGAGGGGGAATTTAAAAAAATGTGAACACTGACCACTGACTTGCCATCCCACCCTGTCCCACATGCTATCCCACCTTATATACTACATGCAATCACACATGAAATCCAAATACCATTGCATCATATTTATCCCACCTTGTCACACATGCCATCCCACCCTGTCACACATGCCATCCCACCATGTCCCACATGACATCGCACCTTATATACTACATGCAATCACACATGAAATCCAAATACCATTGAATCATATTCATCCCACCTTGTCACACATGCCATCCCACCCTGTCCCACATGCCATCCCACCATGTCCCACATGACATCCCACCCTCTGTCAACCCCCATCCCGCTGTTCCATATGTTTCAAACACCTACAATAATTCACACATAAAATACCTTTGTCTTGCATCTTTTCTCTTCTCCCTATTGAGATTGGATTTCTTCTTGGCCATCCTCTCCTGTTCGTCATCGCTGAACTCAACCACCCCCAGAGGCGGCTCCTCATCATCCTTCCAAGATGCGTCCGAACCTTTCATGCTGGAAGGAAAAGAAAAATGTCCTTTTTGAACTTGACCATCAGATATTATTTGAAACAGAATTAACTTCATGTACTGTACAGTAAAGGCCCCTTTATAACGTTTTTGGACATGTAGAGGCAATATTAGGTAAATTGATTTCAAACTTACTAAAAACCATTAAAATAGCCAACACATTGCATCAAAAATGAAGAAAAAGCTACACTTTTGCAGCACTTTGATATCTTGGGCTTCAACATGTTATACGCATTTGTTATGTATATTACAGGACAATTTGGTATTTCCTTTACAAATACTGATTGTTTTCTAATTGCCTTTTATAATTTATTGAAGTAGTGTAAAAGGTATTGAGTCTTACTTAACCCCTCCCCCTACCAACCCACCCACCCACCACCTCCTTGAACATCCAGAAAAAAGAACTTAATATCTTTTACATTTAAATTTTAAAATACAAATGAAGATATTGAAATGTTTTTGAGGACTACTGAAATAAAGGCGCCTATTTTAAGGTTGCCTTAAAAAGGAAATAAAATCAAGGAAATTAATAAAGATTCTTATCACAACCACAAATTAACATTAACTTAAACCACAAATCAGTATTAACTTAAACCACAAATTAATATTAACTTAAAACCACAAATTAGTATTAACCTAAAACCACAAATTAGTATTAACTTAAAACCACAAATTAGTATTACCTTAAAACCACAAATTAGTATTAACTTAAAACTACAAATCAGAATTAACTTTAAACCACAAATTAATAAATTAGTATTAACTTTTGTTACACATGGAAATTCCCGTAGTGTTGGAACAGGGATACTGTAATAGGCAAGCTATGTATCCGATGGCATCAATTTCCATAGTAGACCTTTAAAAACACTTTGCATTCAAAGACACGGAATGAACTTAGGTTATGTCCATTTCTGAGAAATGCAGGTACGTACATTCACATGAATAAAGAGCTTTAGATAGAGGTTACTTGTAAAGACATTAGCTGATTTTAAAATTGCTTTACTTATTTAATGTTTGATAAATGCAGCACCAAACTACCTCATTAATCTAATTACACCAAAGATTTCAGATGCCCTGGACTAAGGTCTAACAATAATATCTGTCATTAAAAATGGCTTTGCTTAAAACCAGGAACATCTCAACCTGCCCTCAAATGAGGCAGAGCCGGTTGAAGAAAAAGTTATATATTTCTTTGTTTCCCAAACCACAAAACTGTATACAGTTTCACCTGTTCAATGCTCCTTCAAAATAAAAACTACTCCCACTGGCGTTACATGGTATTTTTAGTGACACACATCTGAATATAATGACATTCCTTTGTAATATAAGTAGTAACCATAATCAATGCTGGCATTGTTTGTCTTTGCTGCTGGGGGAAAGGTGAAATGAGCTATGAGCATAGAACTATTTATACCTCAATGTTATGATGCAAAGTTAATCTTGTGAAATGATGTGGTTAATTTGTTGCTTAAAAATTGCAGGCCAAATTCTTAAGCAGTGCTTTTACTAATGTGCATCTTTTGGTCTAAACCTATAAAGTCTTGAATCTCTAGAGACAATATTAGCTAAGATGCTCTTAAGTCACAATTGTAAACCATGGAAATTGCTACAAATTTGACTAAAATTTGCCATTCAAATTTGAAAGAGAGTTCAGTTTAGAGATACTGCACAGTAGAAGCCATTTCAAAAAGTGTACATTCCTTGTGCTTTAATGTGAAGTACTTTCTTTATAGAGAGTAATTTCATAGAAATAAAGTGATCCAAGTTAAACACTGACGATCTCCCTATTCATAAGGCAGTTACATGAATTTGATGCTCAATTTGTTTTCTACCGTACATTTTCTCATTTGGGAAGCAACAGAGAGATTTCAACAAATGACCCTTAACTCATCTGGAAGCCATTTTGCACTTCACGCGTCTTCACACAGCTCAGTCACATCACACATGCAACAAACATACTACATGCTAACCTTCCAGTACAGCAACTTTTACTAATTACAATTTTTGTTTCCTTCCGATTTTACTTCATATTTTCCTTAAATTTGATATATTCACAAGTAATTTTAACATTAACGCCAGCTGATTGTTCATTATACTCAAACAAAGCCTACACACCTGATATGAAGTGCTCACTGCAAATCCTAGTGTGAACCGTGGGGTGAAAACCATCGCGTCATACTGCAGAAGCCCACTTCAAACATCGATCAGGATCAGATGGAAATCAAAAAATGTTTTTTTTATTCCCTCGCACACATCCATTAGTGCAACCAATGGCACAGCAAGATTCTGGTATAATCATCTTACAAAAATTATCTTATATAACATGCAAACCTACGTAAGTCTAATTAGGTAAACAGCAGACAACTGTGTTGTTCCCGACAAAATGGCGATGTAAACAAAGTCACATGACCTCATGACATCAGCTGAAACACCCTTACTGCTAGTCAGCTACATTTTGTAGCAGTATCCTGTAAAGGCGTGTGTATGAGGGTTTGTAAAAACACATTTGACACATCTTAAAGAAAAAGCTTCAAATCTTAAAAAATTCTATAAGCAAATAAAGACACCATGCCTGAATTATTTCTGACAATTCCTACAATCTATCAGAGAATTTGAAAGAGAATTCAATTTTTAATATCCTATGATTTCTACATATACTAAGCATCTTAAATGCTTAAAAAGGTTTATAAAAACACATTTGACACATCTTAAAGAAAAAGCTTTAACTCTTAAAGAATTTACATAAAATAATAGAGACACCTGCCTGATGAAACAAGTTTGCATAATAATTATTTCTGAAACTTTTCTACAATCCATCACAGAGAATTTGAAAGAGAATTCAATTTTTAGTATTCTATTATTTCTACATATACTAAGCATCTCAAATGGTTATGAAGGTTTATAAAAACACATTTGACACATCTTAAAGAAATAGCTTCAAATCTCAAAGAATTTTTTTAAGCAAATAAAGACACCTGCCTGAATTATTTCTGACAATTCCTACAATCTATTACAGAGAATTCAATTTTTAATATCCTGTGATTTCTACATATACTAAGCATCTCAAATGGTTATAAAGGTTTATAAAAACACATTTGACACATCTTAAAGAAAAAGCTTCAAATCTTAAATAATCTACATAAGATAATAGAGACACCTGCCTAATGAAACAAGTTTGCATAATAATTATTTCTGAAACTTTTCTACAATCCATCACAGAGAATTTGAAAGAGAATTCAATTTTTAGTATTCTATGATTTCTACATATACTAAGCATCTGAAATGGTTATAAAGGTTTATAAAAACACATTTGACACATCTTAAAGAAAAAGCTTCAAATCTCAAAGAATTTTATAAGCAAATAAAGACACCTGCCTGAATTATTTCTGAAAATTCCTACAATCACAGAGAATTCAATTTTTAATATCCTGTGATTTCTACATATACTAAGCATCTCAAATGGTTAAAAAGGTTTATAAAAACACGTTTGACACGTCTTAAAGAAAAAGCTTCAACTCTTAAAGAATTTACATAAAAAAATAGAAACACCTGCCTGATGAAACAAGTTTGCATAATAATTATTTCTGAAACTTTTCTACAATCCATCACAGAGAATTTGAAAGAGAATTCAATTTTTAGTATCCTATGATTTCTACATATACTAAGCATCTGAAATGGTTATAAAGGTTTATAAAAACACATTTGACACATCTTAAAGAAATAGCTTCAAATCTCAAAGAATTTTTATAAGCAAATAAAGACACCTGCCTGAATTATTTCTGACAATTCCTACAATCTATCACAGAGAATTTAATTTTTAATATCCTGTGATTTCTACATATACTAAGCATCTCAAATGGTTATAAAGGTTTATAAAAACACATTTGACACATCTTAAAGAAAAAGCTTCAAATCTCAAATAATTTACATAAAATGATACAGACACCTGCCTGATGAAACAAGTTTGCATAATAATTATGTCTGAAAATTCCTACAATCCATCACAGAGAATTTGATTGAAAGAAAAAACATCTACTGTAAAGGTTCATTTTGCTAATGAAGTTCTACATGCTTCATATGAACCAAGTGACCTCCTATCTTTACTCCCAAGAGCCTTCCCTGCACTTATCAAGCATAACGCTGAGCATCCTTCTCTCATAGTTGAGAGACATACTTATAATTTGGCAGTCTCCTGGGATTTCATCTATCAAATTAAATTATCTGAGATGAGTTTTATTAAATGTATTTCAAAACTTGTAAGGACTTTAAAAAAATTAAATAAAAACAAAATTGGTCATTTGCAACCAATTCTGGGGGAAATTGGGGTTTTCCGATGATCATACTTCTCTGAAAATTTGACAAAAACCCATTAAGTTCAATTTGCAACAACATAATACAGCGATAGAATTTCAAAAGCCGTCTTGCGAAACTTGTCTCTGCCAACTCCATGGAAGTAAATCATTTACTGTAATTGGTAATTTGCAACCAATTCTGAGATAAATTTGCATTTTCTGATGATCAAAGTTCTCTAGAAATTTAACAAAAACTCATTAAGTTCAATTTGCAACAACCTAATACTTTGGTAGAATTTCAAAAGCCATCTTGCAAAACTTGTCTCTGCCAAATCCATGGAACTAAATCATTTTAAAACAGGAACAACTTTTTTGAAAGTTTTCATACTTTATACAAAAAAATATATAATAATAATGATAATAACAATAGATGCAATTTTTTAATTATAGTGCTCACTTCTGCAGTACTAATTATAATCAGTGGCACTTTACAATAAAAATAAAAAGCAAAAGTCAAGCAGAGTAATCAATTAAATGCTAAGTGAAAAAGTGAGTTTTACGTGTCTTCTTGAAAAGGGGAAAGAGGTTATACATTTTATCTCGGCCGGCAATCTAGCCATTTTTTGGGCCCAGCCACAGAAAATGCACAATCCCTAAAATTTTTCTGTAAGATTTTGGTATTTTAAATGTGCAAGAATGAGTTGATTTCAGTGAATAACTGCTTTGTTTTACATGAAAATAACTTGTTAAGTAGGTTGGAGCAAATTCATTTATACATTTGAAAGACATGCATAGCAAACGAAAAAAAAATCTTGACCTTATTGGCAACCAATGTAAGGACTTTAAGCATCCTGAAGCACTATCATATTTCTTCTTCCCTAAAATCAATCTCGCTGCAAAATTTTGAACCCTTTGTAATTTAGTTATTCAAGTACTTGACAAGCAATAAAACAACATACTACAATAGTCAAGCTTAGAAATAACAAGAGAAAGTACCAACTGTTGAAGGGACTGATTGTTTAGATGAGAGCATTATGATCTTAGGTGATGTAGCATATACATAGCTGTTTTATAGAGAGAATATAAAATTAAATTCAAAGTGAATATGGACCTATTTTAAAAAGCAAATGTTTCTTATGCCTATGAAGTTCTTGGTGATTGATCTTCAGCTGATCCATCAAGTAATGTAGTGCTGTTACGATTACCGAGATCACTAATGACTTTTTCAGAAATGTTTAGTAAAACTTTAAAACGATTAATAGTGAACATACTATGTGGGTGGCCTAGTGTATGAGCTAGATCCATGGCCAGAACTAAATTCAACTAATTGTTGGCGCACTTCAAAACTAAACTAGAATTATTTTGTAACAGCTCTTTCAGACCAGGAAAGGAACACTTCAGAAACAATTAAGCAAGTCCTAAAAATCGATGAGATTCTTGGCCTATTTGTTTGAGAACTTCACCAGCTCCACAAAAATTTCATTGGCTTTCTTTACACACTTAAAGTTTGTTCTTTTTTACCATTTTGGGTGAAGGTTGTGATTTATCCAGGAGGGGGGGAGGGAAGGGGGAAAGCACTTTTCTCAATAGGTATGTATATGTGCCGCCCAAGCAGGTGCCTTTCTTTGAATCATTTTCGTAGTGCAGGTGTCTTTTTTTAGATTGGTTTGGTTTGTTGATGTTTAACGGCACCGTGACAGTCAGTGTCAAATGTGCCAAGAGGGTGTTAATAAATAATGGTGTAAGAGTTAGGATAGTGAGGAGATGGAAGATTTGTTAAGGGAGATAAAGGAGAAAAGCTGAATGTGGGAGAAAAATTTGGGTAAAAAGATAGGGTTGTGTAAGGTTAGGTGTAGAAAGGAGAAGGGGAGGAGATTATATGTGGTGAAAGAGCTTGTTGTTGCGGAGGAATTTGATGATGTTTGAGGAAGAATTGTTTCCGAATAGGTCTGACATTGAGCAGAGTAAAGAGAGAAGAGATCTGGAATTCTGGTATAGGAACAGGTTAAGAAAATATGCTTGATGGAGAGATCGATGTTGCAAGTGGGGCAGAGAGGGGGAAGAGGAGCCAGATAAGAGATGGGAGCGAGTAAGAGAGGAGTGGCCAAGGCGAATGACAACAATGTTTTCCCTGATGCAGAGGGGTGTTGGTCCAGACTTTGGGTTTAATGGTGTAAAGTTTATTACTGGTTTTATAATTCCAGGTTTGCCCGGTTTTGCTGATGTACTTGAAGATGGAGAGATGGAGGCCCGAGTGTGGAATAGAAAAAGGAGAGATGTTATTTGACAAGAGCTTTCATGGCGGCTCTGTCAGCTTTCTCGTTGCCAGGGATGCCGACATGGCTGAAAAATCCAGAAAAAGATAATTTTGTGTCCTATGGAGAAAAGAGCGTGGAGTTTGTTGAGGATTTGTAGAATAAGAGGAATGGGCCAGAGCATCTTGAGGATGCCAGTGTAGACGGATTTAAAGTCAGAGAAGATGACAAAACGAGGACAGAAAGAGAGTTCTATGAAGTTTAAGGATAGGAGGATGGCCTTCGCCTCGGCAGAGTAGATAGAGGTGCCATCGGGTAGCCTTAAGGAGAGGGTAAGGCCAGGACAGGCAGCAGCTGCTGCAGAGGAGCCTTCCCATATGGAGCCATCGATGAAGAGGAAGGAGTAGTCATGGAAATGTCTACTGAGTTGACAGTATTTGGAGTGGAAGAAAGCTGGGTTGTGGAGAGTTTTCATAAAGGAAGATAGACTAAGGTAAACCTTACGGGGGGAAGGGGGTAGGGGGTAAATAGCCCAGGTGGGTGTAGGTGGGATGGTGTGTCTGGCAATCAAGAAATTGTTGATGCTGGCTTTGGAGAAGTGGGAGTGCATACGGATGCCGAAAGGTGGGGGGATGCGTTTGTAGTCTTTTTTACTATTAAAAAAAAAATGTACTAAAAGAAATTTATTTTAATTAAAAAAATGGGTCTTTTTTTCATCATTTTCGTAGTATAGGTCCCAAATAATGAGGTTTTACTGTGTTAATTTTGTACTGCTGGTCCATTTTTACAATAATTTTGTTAAATACTCATACTGCAGTTTTCAAAATTGACTTCTTTCATACTGAGGGTATCAAAATTGTATAATTTCATACTGCAGGTACCAAACAATCTGTCATACTGGGGGTATGTTTTTCGGTTGGTGGGTTGCGCACCCCTACCACATTTAGTGTGAGGTGCACTCACCCACTCCCTGACCACGGGGAACTTTACCAGTTCTACACAAATTTCATTAGGTTTCTTTGAACAATTAAAAGTGTTTGCTTTTTTACCTATTTTGGGGGGAAGATTGGTTGTGATTAATCTCTAAATGCTCGCAAAGTTTGGCGATTAAACGTTTTATGAATCAATTGCAGATCAACAGCACCAAAGTTAAGCAAGTTGGACATTACATAACATAACAAGATAACAGGCTAAGAAGGGTTATTCACCCCATATTAGGCCCAAAATAACACCACCCAAAAAATAGTAAAAATCAAAGATACCCAGAGTTCAAGAACTTATCAATGTTGATTTTGAAATTGTTAGCGGAATTGAAGCTAACTACCCACTCAGGTAAACCAATCAACTCATTAACAACCCTTTGAGGAAAGCAACAACTCCGAATATCAATCAGTGAGAACTCTTTGGTTAACTTTAAACTGTTACCATGTGTCATATGAGGAACAGCTAAAATATGCTGGAGATTACAGGAAGTCAAAGCACCACTACCAGATAGGAATTTAAAAAGCATGTACTCTTCTCAACTCAAAGCAGGGTTCAAAATTTAAGTTTTTCGCCCGCCACTTTTTCACGGAACAGCACCTTCTTAAATAATACTGGGTCAGATTTCAGTGTTCCAACTTTTCTTGCCGATAACAGGACAAATTCTATTCTTCAAAATAGGTGTAATTTACGACTACTTTATTGGACAATATGTGCAAATATGTATGTCGTTTAATAGTATTTACATGATGTAACATTAAGTTGCGTACAATAGTACACATGTAAGCATTCTTGCATACTGCATGTGTAATGTGTGTTCCTGATTAATTGTGCTGACAATTAATTGCAGGCAAGGTGGGAAAAACTTTTTCTTATTGAAAGATATTATCTTTGATGATAATCTTGTTTAACAACATGCAATTTTTTTTAGGAGAAGTTAGAGATCATTTATGCCACCATGCTTGTGAAAAAACACTGTTCCACTGTAACAGTGATGTTTGAAAATCCACTGTTCCTGCATAAAAAGAACTGTTCTCTGAACAGAGAAACAGTAGCAAATTCGTCCCGTCAAGCCGAGTCAGGCATTAAGAAAAGTGATGCTAATCACTGATTAAGAAGGAGAGCACTGCTTTCAGAAAGTGAAAAGATATTACAAATCACCAAGGTTTATATCTGCTTTCTCTAATGAATAAAACACAAAATAAATTCAACTTATTTCCTGCATTTGCCAAATTAGGAAGAAAATCGTTATCAAAAAATTAGTTCAGGGGTTAAAAAGTCCACCTTATATGAAAGACGACTTAAAGTTCTACACAAATTTCATTGGGTTTCTTTGAACACTTAATTGGTTGTGATTAATCTCTAAATGCTCGCAAATTTTGGCGATTAAATGTTTTATGAATCAATTGCAGATCAACAGCACTAAAGTTAAGCATGTTGGACATTACATAACATAACAAGATAACAAGCTAAGAAGGGTTATTCACCCCATATTAAGCCCAAAATAACACCACCAAAAAAATAGTGAAAATCAAAGATGCCCAGAGTTAAAGAACTTATCAATGTTGATTTTGAAATAGTTAGCAGAATTGAAGCTAACCACCCACTCAGGTAAACCATTCAACTCATTAACAACCCTTTGAGAAAAGCAACAACTCCAAATATCAATCAGTGAAAACTCTTTGGTCAACTTTAAACTGTTACCACGTGTCATATGAGGAACAGCTGAAATATGCTGGAGATTACAGGGAGTTAAAGCACCACTACCAGATAGGAATTTAAAAAGCATGTACTCTTCTCAACTCAAAGCAGGGTTCAAAATGTAAGTTTTTCCCCGCCACTTTTCCACGGAACAGTACCTTCTCAAATAATACTGGGGTCAGATTTCAGTGTTCCAACTTTTCTTGCCCATAACAGGACAAATTCTATTCTTCAAAAAGGGTGTAATTTACGACTACTTTATTGGTCAATATGTGCAAATATGTATGTCGTTTAATAGTATTTACATGATGTAGCATCAAGTTGCGTACAATTGCACACATGTAAGCATTCTTGCATACTGTATGTGTGATGTGTGTTCCTGATTAATTGTGCTGACAATTAATTGCAGGCAAGGTGGGAAAAACTTTTTCTTATTGAAAGATATTATCTTTGATGATAATCTTGTTTAACAACATGCAATTTTTTTTTAGGAGAAGTTAGAGATCATTTATGCCACCATGCTTGTGAAAAGAACACTGTTCCACTGTAACAGTGATGTTTGAAAATCCACTGTTCCTGCATAAAAAGCACTGTTCTCTGAAGAGAGAAACAGTGGCAAATTCGTCCCGTCAAGCCGAGTCAGGCATTAAGAAAAGTGATGCTAATCACTGATTAAGAAGGAGAGCACTGCTTTCAGAAAGTGAAAAGATATTACAAATCACCAAGGTTTATATCTGCTTTCTCTAATGAATAAAACACAAAATAAATTCAACTTATTTCCTGCATTTGCCAAATTAGGAAGAAAATCGTTATCAAAAAATTAGTTCAGGGGTTAAAAAGTCCACCTTATATGAAAGACGACTTAAAAGAGCTGTCTGAATGACAGCATGCTCAACTTTTTGAAGCTGCAGGGGAGTGCGCTACTTGAAGGAAGTAAGCAGTTACTTCCTTAAGGAAGGAAATATTAAAGCAGTTAGCAGTAACTTCCAATGAGAGAAATTTTGCTAACAAGCTAAGCTTTAGGGAAGTCCACTGACAGTATCTAATTCTTTGTTTTCATTTTTGGTTCCGATGCTATCAGCATCTGGAACTTATGCAGTGGTGTTGGTGTGTGTGTGTGTGGGTATGTGTGTGTGCGTGCAAGTGTGACGCTTTGCTTGTAAACACGATATCTCATTTATTCACTTTGAATAATGCTTTTTAATAAAATGAAGACATACATTTAATAGGCACTGCAAGTAGTAAAGTATGAAATGTCACTAGTTTAATTAATTCCAACTGAAAGTCATCTATCCCTTCATCCCTCCCTCTCTCCATGATGTCCTCCATCCCTCCCTCCCTGATGCCATCCATCCATCCCTCCCTCCCAAATGACATCCATCCATCCATCACTCCCTGATGCCATCAGTCCCTCCCCAATGACATCTATCCCTTCCCAAGGCCATCCATCCATCCCTCCCAGATGCCATCCATCCCTCCCTCCCTGATGCCATCCATCCTTCCCCAAAGCCTTCTATCCCTCCCGCCCTGATGCTATCCTTCCCACCCTCCCCAATATCATCATCCTCCCCTGTTGATAATATCGATTCCCTCCTCCCTAATGCCATCCATCCCTCACCTTCCCGATGCCATTCATCCATTATTTTTGGAAACAATCCATCCCTTCCCTCCCCAAAGCTCTCCATCCATCCTCCCAATTGCCATCCATCCCTCTCTACCCTATGCCATTCATCCATCATCCTCCCTATCTGATGCCATCTATCTCTTCCTCCCTGATGCCATCTATTCCTCCCTCCCTGATGCCATCTCTCCCATATGTAATTACCATCTTACATGTCATTCTTCAAGATCCTTTTATTCAAGTCATATATTCCAAGTGCCAATTCTAATAGTGCAATGAACACTTCTGAAATTCGTCAAAGAAGCACATCTCATTGTTGAATGAATGCAAAAATGTCCTGAATAAATAATTGGCCACCTGTAGTACATTGGTAGAATCTATTTGTGCACTTGGAAGAATGAAAAGAGCAATCAATGGTCTATGTCCCTTTTTAAATGTGAATTGCATACTATGTTTGTTTGTTTGTGCCCATACATAAATAAAAGTCAGTTCATATAACAACTCTATGCAAATTAGCAGTCAACTTATAAGGTGGAGTCTAATAACTTCTAAAAAATCTTTAAAACATTATTTCAGATATTTTTTAACTTTTCAGTTCTTTTCAAGCCTAAATATTTGTTATTTTGATTACCATCTATGACACTGCAAATCTTAATTCAGACATGCACATTCTATATACATGTATTTATTCCACGTTTGAATTATGTACATTTTCAAATGACGACAAGCTTTTTATAGACCTTGCTCCCCAGAATTTGTTAACCAATGCCGAGGCGGACGTGGGCGCCAAGCTGAGTAGAATAGTTCTTAAGGCCTTTACACACCAAACGAGACACGGCAAGAGATTTATTAAACAAAATTGAATAAAACAAAGGAAAAGAAACATTTTGTCTTCTTGTTTTCAGAAAAAGATCTTCATCGCATGGCTATTCAGATAATAACTGAAATTTGATTGAAAGGGCGTTTCTACGCCCATTAAAGCAAGCTTTGTGTCGCGACAGAAAATCGCGCCCCACTAAAGCAAATTTCTCCACAGAAGAAAAAAGCATTTCTAGCAAATTTTCCAGTATGATCAGAAAGCCTCAATTGTAAACTTCATCGTGTGTAAGCAAAAATTCATAGCATCTTATAAAATTTATTTCCTGTATGATTATCTAGAATATTGCTCAACGCGTGTGTGTTCGTGTGTAACCCTAATCATTTTTTGAATAGTTAAGCTAATAAAAAGGGGAAGAAAGCATTCAAAAAATCTTATTCGGTTAAGGAGATATTTAAGTTTAAAGTTTGGTATCATTTGCATAGAAACGACTAAAATGAGACCAGTCGTGACATCACAGCCTCAGATTCCTCAAAGTAATCTATCATATTTTTTCCAGCAATTTTGTGACTTAAAACCATTGGATATGTCAGAATAGTAAAACAGAATCGATTATGGGTAATTATAATTCACCACCTGAAGAAAGTTCAGGGTAAAATAATTTAAATATTAAAAAAGTTATATCAACTTTTTTTAAAATACATTATTAATTGTGAAGAATGTAAGGATGAGAGCTACAACCTTCCCATAGTAGCACCAGTCATTTCTACACAGATAAGACAGAGCATTAAACTTGAATATCTCCTTAATGGAATAAAATATTAAAGGCAATTTTCAAGCAACAAATTAAACGCATGATTCCACAAGATTACCTTTGCATCATAACATTGAGGTATAAATAGTTGTTGTATGCTCATATTTCATTTCACCTTTCCTAGCAGCAAAGACAACCAACGCCAGCATTGATTACGGTTACTACTTATATTACAAAGGATTGCTATAATAATCTGATGGGTGTTACTAAAAATACCATGTAACGCCAGTGGGAGTAGTTGTTATAGTGAAGGAGCCTTGAACAGGCAAAACTGTATACAGTAACTGTATACAGTTTTGTGGATTGGGAAAGAAATATATAACTTTTACTTCGGCCGGCCCAGCTCCATTTGAGGACAGGTTGAGACTCCTGGTTTTAAGCAATGCCATTTCTAATGTCACTGAGCTAATCCTTTAACACGCTGAGTCCCAGCATCGCGTCATATACGAATCCATATTTTTTTCTTTCAAATATACGTGACGGATATCATAGCATCAATTACATGGAATTTATTCAAATTGGTGGGGTACTTCCTTTTTTGTTCTGTAAAATTAATGTAAATAATCACTTTGTCTACGTATTTCCAAGTGGTCATACTTCCTGTTTCTGTAAGAAAAGGGTCAAACACAGGACAAAATTTTGTAAACGAAGTGAAGTGGAGACTTAGATAGGCAATTTACACACAAAATGGTGTTACTAGTTGGCCATCCTCCGCCGTTAGATAGTGAAGGTGAGTCTGGTTTTGAGCAAGGTTTTGATATGAAGAGTGATAGCGAGAGTGGTTTTGACAGTGATGAAGAGGAATTGACTATAAATAATAGTGATTTTTGGATCAACTTCGACAGAGACAACGCAGATAAAAAAAAGCTAGGTGGAGCAATGATAAATTTGGAAAAACCTTCTGGGCCCTAAGGAAATTACACACTAAAACCAAGTGGGACTCAATGTGTTGATTAAGTTTTTGAGAGGTTGTGAGTTCTCTTTCTAATTAGATTTTGATAGGGGGTGTGACTTGAGAGATACAAAAACTTCGTATCAGGCATTGCTACATACTGCAGGTTTGAAAAATGTAAGATGTTAGTTTTTCTCGTAATTTTGATTTAAATTTTTTTATTTTCTATTAAAGGATTAGTTTAGTGGTCAAGCATGTCCATCTTATATGAAAGAGAACATCAAAAGAAGCAAAACGGCGAAGAAACATTCAAAGATCTCACTCCGTTAAGGAGATATCTAAGTTTAAAGTTCTGTCTTATCTGTGTAGAAATGACTGGTGTGGTAAATCTACTATGGAAGCTTGGCGCCCTTATTCTCACATTCTCAACAATTGTTAATGTACAGTATTTTAAAGAAAAGGTATTCAACTTTTTTTCCTATTTCAATTATTTTCCCTCTAACTTTTTTTGGGTGGTAAATTATAATAATCCATTCAAGATTCTGGTTTACTACTTTTGTGACATATCTAGTGGTTTGTAAGCCACCAAATCGAAGAACACAATATAAAAGAAGCACAAAGGCTTTGAGAAATCGAGGCTATGACATTACTAATAGTCTGATTTCAGTCGTTTTAACACAAATGATACCAAACTTCAAACTTTAATATCTCCTTAACAGAATAACATTTTTGAATGCTTTCTGCAGCATTTTGTTTCTTTTTAAATTCCTCTTTCATATAAGATGGACTTGCTTGACCACTGAACTTATCCTTTAATTTGGTATGTTAAAAATCAAAAGATATTTAGCAATAAATTTGTTGGATGCTTATTTCGCCGCCTACCCAATAATTTCCTGTAAACACAAACTTTAAGTACTACATTGGAATTTTCAAGCTGTTAGTTAAATCCATCTGAGCCATTAGACTCCTAGGGCCATGCAATGCTCATGTTACCCATCTTTCATGCTTGATTGTCAATTCTGTTCTGATTGTTTTAAATCTTCGCACCAGCAGAACTGACTAGCTAATGTATCACAAGAACTCATAGACAATGGTAGGAATCAATGTTCTCGTTATGTGTCTGCAATGTTATATAAAAAGGAAGAGCATTCAACAATAATTTGGGTGCTATAAATCAACTCTTAATTTGTAGACTCCCTTAATCTGCATCTAGGCTTATTCGCAGGGTTTATATACATACCTTTCATAGAGGGATTTCATCATGTGACCCCAACTCAACTACATTTTGCAAGGCAGCAGCGTCGTTGCATTTCACACGTCTTCACACAGCTCAGTTACATCACAGGTACAACAAACATACTACATGCTAACCTACCAGTACCAGTTCAGCAAATTTTACTAATTGCAGTTTTTTTTTTTGGTTTCGCATCCGATTTTACTTCATATTTTCCGTAAGTTTCCTATATTCACTGAGTATATGAAGAGTAACTTTAATATTTACACCAGCTGATTGTTCGTTATACTCAGACAAAGCTTACATAAAGTGCTCGCTGCAAATGCTAGTGTAAACGGTAGGATGAAAGCCATCGTGTCGTACAGCAGAAAGCCACTTCAAACGTCGATTAGGATCAGATGGAAATTAAGAAAATGTTTTTATTCCCCACACACATCTTTTAGTGAACACAACAGCACAGCAAGATTCCAGCATAATTATCTTACAAAAATAATATTATATACATGCAAACGTATGTAGGTCTGATAAAGTGTAGAGCAGTGTTTTTCCGACAAAATGGCGATGTAAACAAAGTCATGTGACCATATGACTTCAGCTGAAACACCCTTATAGTTTGTTTGTTTAGCATTTACGGCACAGCAACAATAGTCCACCATGCCCAGACCTGGAAAACTTAATCTACGGTTACGGAGGCTATTACGGCGGAAAGAAACAGCAATTTGCAGAAAGAATTTTTCTTTTAGATTTCTCAAGTAAGCAACAGTATATGTGGTAAATGTGTGCTCTAAAACGTCCCCCATGTAATTGTGCGATGAATGATACATTAATTGAGAAAGAGGGAAGCATATAAAAATGTATTTACTACGTTAATATTAATTCTGTCACGTTTTTTTGTGGGAAGATTTTCAACACCTTTATTCAGAACCGTGGGAGATTTCATCAGTAATTCCAACTCTGAAAGTGCCAAAGGTAAAAATGCAATCTTTAGTAGTAACAGAAAGGGATGGACAGGTTAAGTATGAAGGCTATTAGTGAAGTGTAAGAGAGGAGAAAATGAGAGGGAGGAGTAAGGGAGGGGAGAAGTACGGGGACTTTTTAAGAAAGAGATTCAAATTTCATAAAATACAAATACTCCTGCATATTTTCTCTCATGACTTTACCTTTGAAGCTGCAGAACAAAGACGTAGTTTGTGATGTCCTCCCTCCATGGAGCAAAGTAGGCATGCATGTTCAGTGTTATGTCCTGATCTGTGATGTCTTTAGTACTATTAAACCTGACCGTGTACAGTGGAGCAACAACTGGACCAAATATCTCAAAGACCTGGATATGAAAATATGAAAAAGACATGAATAATAAAATGAAATTATCATTATTACGAAAGCAAAAATCATGAACTCAAAACAATAAAGAACTAAAATTATCTTATTACTTACTTACTTCCCCGGTGCTTATATAGCGCAGAAAACAAGGTTCTCCGCACTTTACAAAACAAGACAAACCTCCACACACAAATAATCCCACAATAAAGTAAAAACATGAAAATAATAGAATTTCAGCACTCAGTAGGGTGCATACCTCTGCCCCATGGCATTTCCGACATGCCTAATATATTTTGAAGTTCATTCCTCATATCCAATACAACCTTAGCCCACCTAGTTTGACCCCTCTCCCTCCCCCCACAAAAATAAATAACTGTATTGACAACTTGCACTCTGAATACTTCAGGATCATCTACCATGAACTGATTGATTTCTTCCAAAGTCAAATCATTTTGTTTAGTTTTATTCAGGCTAAGCATTTATTGTTTTGAGATCCATTAAAGCAAGATACCTATTCTATAATTTTCCATTCATGGCAGAAACCCAATTATTTTGATTTTCTATGATACCAGAATTACTTGATTTGATGTTCTTTAAGTCCAAAAAGTAGATTGTTTGATTTCTTTCGTGGTAAGAATTCATTCTTCAGCACATTCCACTGGAATTTTTCAACTAAATCTTGACAGATTTCACCCTACAATATCCCCACCCTTTCATTTCTGCCCTCTCCCAGTTTTAATATGTCCCAAAATTTAATCACTTTTCCCTAAATAGTGACAAAACCACAGAGAATTATTTTAATCAAATCCAATCTTCAGATCTTGAGATATCTTGATGACAAACAAACAAACAAACAAACAGAGGTGAAGACAACCTCTGGTCCAACTACATTGGTGGAGGTTAAAAAGATAAACTGGTACTACATAAGCACCTTTAATCCAACTACATTGGTGGAGGCAAAAAAGAAAAACTGGTGCTATATATACACCTCCAGTCCAACTACACTGGTAGAGGTAAAAAAAAAAAACTGGTGACATATATGCACCTCCAGGCCAACTACACTGGTGGAGGTAAAAAAGAGAAACTGGTGTTCTATATGCACCTCCAGTCCAACGACATTGGTGGAGGTAGAAAAGAAAACCTGGTGATATATGCACCTCCAGTCCAACTACACTAATGGAGGTAAAAAAGAGAAAGTGGTGTTATATATGCACCTCCAGTCCAACTACATTGGTGGAGGTAGAAAAGAGAAACTGGTGATATATGCACCTCCAATCCAACTACACTGGTGGAGGTAAAAAAGATAAACTGGTGATATATATGCACCTCCAGTCCAACTACATTGGTGGAGGTAAAAGAGAGAAACTGGTGATATTTATGCACCTCCAGTCCAACTACATTGATGGAGGTAAAAAAGAGAAACTGTTGCTATATATACAGGACGTATTTCGCAAAGAAGATAGTCAATTTTTTTTTAACGTATCAATGAAGATAGCTTTTCTGATTTCAAAGGATAGATCTTGCCACTGCCACAGTGGAAGCCAGTGGAGGAGTTTGAATGCAGAGGATATACTGTCATATTTGTTCAAAAGGAGGATAATACGGGCTGCCATGTTCTGAATGCGCTGTAACCTATTCAAGGATGAACTAGGAAGTCCATATTACAAGGAATTACAATAATGAAAATGTAAGGTGACAAGCGCCTGCACAACAGTGCGAGTAGAATCAATTGAAAGATGTTTAAGTAACTTTCTGATATTATAAAGGTTAAAACTTGCAATTTTACATTTCTCATTACTGTGTTTTTTCATAGATAAAACATTGTCCAAATAAACTCCAAGATACTTAACATTGTTTATACAATAACAGAATCATTCACATTTATGCAGCATCAGAGTTCACCGACGTTCCAAAGGGAGACGAAAATTGCACAATGAAACTATGATTCAGTAACTGGGTGGCGCAGTTCAAGAAAATTATATGATGACATCATAGTGACTCATGCTGACCTGCTGATGTAATCTTTTCAGTTTGGAACATTACGATAATATATTCTAAATTTGAAAAATTAATTAGGACTACGCCCTGCTACGCTTATTTCTTCATATAGAATGTACTCGGAGTCTATATAAGCAGCTGTTTTCAATAACATTTTTGAGGTTTCATTCAATTTACAATTAACTGTGTTTTATTCTTTTACATCGAGAATTACCGTACCAGCTTCCATTCATTCAGTGTGTGGATATTTATTAAAGTCAACTTGAATTTTCATTGACTGCTGCTTGAGACAGAAATCATCATCATTAGTAAAAGCACTGCTTAAAAATTTGGCCTGCAATTTTGAAGCAACAAATTAAGCACATCATTCCACAAGATTAACTTTGCATCATAACATTGAGGTATAAATAGTTCTACACTAATAGTTCATTTCACCTTTCCCCAGCAGCAAAGACAAACAATGCCAGCATTGATTACGGTTACTACTTGTATTACAAAGGATTGCTATTATATTAGGAAGTGTGTCACTAAAAATACCATGTAACACCAGTGGGAGTAGTTGTTATCTTGAAGGAGCCTTGGAAAGGTGAAACTGTATACAGTTTTGTGGTTTAGGAAACAAAGAAATATATAACTTTCATTTAGACCGGTCCTGCTCCATTTGAGAGCTGGTTGAGATGTTCCTGGTTTAAAGCAAAGCCATTTCTAATGATAGAAAATCTTTGCCTTAAACTGTCTGCCAATATATTATAAAAGTGGATCTTACAGCTGTCAGACCTATAATCTTTTAATGAGTTCATAACTCCTACGGACTTAAAACTTTGAGAGAATTCATCACATTGATCAATATTATTATCGTCACGGAACTGGATCATTTATAATCTTGGAATACTAAGGACTTACCTAAATACCAACCGTCACCCAAAGAGAGACCAGACACATAGCTCATCATCTTCACCAACACAGTATCAGGTTAGGATATTTTAAGTAGGTTAACATTAAGAATATTGTTTTTGTATATTATCTGAAAGAAAGACTGACTTGAAGTTGACAATTTTGAATACACCAGATTCAATTTCAAAGTCACTGATCTTGATCACATCTTATGGCATTCTTCTCTTACTTTTCTATTTTTATTCCATAACAATATGTCCTGAAGATGAGATGGTGCAAGCTTGTGGAAATATTTGAAGATATTCATGTTAGTTACATTTGTCAAAGGGTAGCAACCATTTTGTCTCTAGCCTTCACATAATCAAAAAAGCAATTTTCTACTTCATTGTTGAATATAAGGTTGGATAAAGGGTCTAATGGGACTCTTTGCCATGGGTTTAGATGGCCTCGGATGGGTCCGAACTTTTGACTTTCGTTCTACATTGTAACCTAGTGATGAATGCAATACTGTGACAACTATGCGCCTTCATACCTTTAAGATTTGCTGCATATAAGCCTGGACGCTTTGGTCTCAGATCTAACAAGGATGTCACTCGCCTTGTGGTGCCAAGAACTAATTGTGTCAGTGGGGACTGCTCCTTTTCTGTCCAGCGACCACGTTTGTGGAATAATCAACCTATTGCAATCCATCAGGCTCAAACTGTTTAAACTTTTAAGAAGGCCCTTAAGACTCATCTTTTTCCCACTGATTAGGTTTTATGCTGTCTATAATATTTAATTTCTTGTTTTGTTCATCTAGTTTTTTGTTTTTACTAATTCTTTTATGCATGTATATTGTCCTGCAATTCTTTATTTTTTGATATTGTATATTAAGACTTTGTCTATGTATTTTATTGTAAAGTGCTTCGCTCCACGGAAGAGGCGCTATATAAATAAGTGCAATAATAATAATAACTAGAGCTGTGAATGTTTAGGGATTTTAGTAAACGTGTACATGCCAAAAAATGCGAGCGTGTATCGTGTACACCAAAATTGCTCCAATTTATGACGCCAATTAAAAAAATCGCACGACCAGTATGGCAAAATTATTGACTCCATTGCACAAATAGACGCTGGAATTTTAATTTCCAAATTGTGAAAAGTTTATTTCTATAGTATAAATCATCCTTTTTATGGAAAATGCAAATGGAAATTCAGCTTAGAAAGAACAGAAAACTTTCCTTCAATGTAATTTAATCTCAACATCGCGTAACTTTTTTTGCCGTACTCTCTAGGTATTTCACTGTGAAAATCTTGCGTACTATGATACCTCGCAGTAAAACATTTCAAAACTACGCCACCACCCCGGAGGTATTGCTCATATCAGTCCTCTGGAAAAAATTGGCCGCCATGCTTGCAAAGCCGCAGAATTTCAGCTCTGTTAAAACCTATTTTTGTTTGTTTATTTGGCAATATTTTTTCTTTCTTGCAAAATTTATTTGACTCATCCGGTAATATTTACATGTAAATGTACTGATTGTCATGATTAAAGTATTTTGACCAAGTGTTTTAGGGTCGATTTAACAGCTTGTAAAATGGGTCTTGATTGAGTGGGATTCAAGCCTTACGTTACGGCCTATTGTAAGTTTCACCAGTTCACTATTTACCGCTGCAAATTCGCAGTGTATTTCACAAGTTACTCGGTTTTCGGCCAAAATCAAAGTGCAAAATATCTCCATTCATAGGTGATTACTGCGCATTTGTGATTCTCACATTTAAAAAGGATTATGCTAATCGGGTTTACAGTTTGTATTAAAAAGTTATTGATTGGAATTTTGTCAGCCGAATGTGTGTGTGATTTGAATCATGAATCATATTGATTTTCAACGACGAGACTTGACTATGAAAAATGATTACTCGCAATGAAGTTTAGTAAACGTTTAGTGCATTTGTGAATATTTAACATGTACACACTAAACAGTCACAGCTCTAGTGACAGCCCCATATATGCCCATTAAAAGACATGATACAACAGCAAGTTTATTATTTCTAGTATATCATCAAGCGAAACACAATACATAATACATACAGTATAACATAGGCATTAAAATTAGTGTGACAAAAATGTTGTTCTTTCTATATTACTTACTGTACTTACCACACCAAAGGCTTGTCTGTTTTCCTTAAAGAGTACAGT
The DNA here is from genome assembly GCA_020152595.1 of Chiridota heheva. Lineage (NCBI taxonomy): Eukaryota > Metazoa > Echinodermata > Holothuroidea > Apodida > Chiridotidae > Chiridota > Chiridota heheva. The sequence goes on along the minus strand of JAIGNY010001464.1, from coordinate 1,601,185 downwards.
TTCTTCGTTCAAGGCTGGTGTCCCTTCCTCTGACTGGATAACAACTGCATAGATAATGATATAATGATGTGATATAAAGTGATGATAAAGGTGCTGTACAGCAGTAATTGTCAATAAGATATTATGTTAGAGGGGCACTCTCGTCTCAGAATAAATCAAAGTGATGTCATACATTGCAAGAGCAATCCTTACTGACATCATCAATTTGTATTCAAAAGCTTTTGCAGAGCTCCATAAACTCAACAAAATAAACCGTTATGTAAATGTAAAGGCCCTTGTTAAATTAATTCACGCATTTGTAACATCCCATTCAGACTACTGTAATAGCATACTATTTGGAATCCCAAAATACCAGCTACAAAAACTTCAACACGTTTAAAATGTCGCTGCTAGGTTAATCACTAATACCAAAAGATCTCAGCACATAACACTCAGTCTTAAAGATTTGCACTGGTTCAAGGTCGAACATAAAATTACCTTTAAAATCATTCTACTTCCCTTCCAAGCTAGGGTTGGTTTGGCACCATCTTATATTAATGACCTTTTGATTACAGACAACCCCTCTAGAAACTTGAGATCTTCACACCAAAACAAATATAAAATACCACCCACTAAGCCAAAAACAATAGGACCCTAGTTATTCTTCCATGCTGCCCAAAATGGTGATTTCTTTGGAATTTAAAGTTTAAAGTTTGGTATCATTTCTGTAAATAAATCTCAGAAACTCAACCAATATAAGTTTGTTCAAAAAATGTTTGAAAACCTATTTAATTACTTTGTGCTTTAGTTCTTAATTTCATTTGTTCACCACTGAACTAATTTGTAATTGTGGTGGATGTGTATAATTTCTATGTATATATGTATGTACAGATTATTATTTTGATACTAGCGGCACTATATAAATTCCTACTAAGATTAAGATTAAGATTACCACCTTTGAGGAGATTAAAAACTCCTTTGATTCTTTCATATTCTACATGTAACTGTTTTTAATGGGGGTCATATTAAGATTGTCAGAGTGAAATAGAGCCAAACATGAGTAATTTTCATATTTTCAACAAAATTTCCCAAAAATAAATATTCAGGATAAACTTTAAAAAAAAGTTGTAACTTTAGTTTTGGTGAAAATCATTCATAATCATCAAATACTGTAATTCTGATCAAATTTCGCAAAACCTATCTCAAATTTGAAATTTTGGGGCATTTTACACTGTTATTTTTGAAGCAACATTTAAAAAAACTCATCTAGAATGGAAATCTTATAGACTTGAAGCCATCTTTCAAATGAGGGTTGACGTTGAAAGACTTTACACATTTTTTACTAAACAAATTGTGTAAAAAACGGAATTGAAGATCTACATGTAGGATATATCATAAAATAGTTTGAGAGGTGAACACTGGAGGAGGCAGTCTGAAGTAAAGGTAAATCAGTATGTTTTTTATTCTTTCATGCCTGTTGACTAGTGTGTGTAAATCCCCTATACCTGTTGCACAAAATCATGACACAAAATCACACAGCATTTCATGCAGTTCTACAGTAAATAATAGAGTATATTTTACTTGTATTACAAATAAATCAACCATCTTGGCTGAGAAAATATATACCTTTTAGAATGAAAAGTGTATCTGGGGCATGAAACTCCTTTTTATAAGAAAATGAGTAAAAGTTGGGATAATATTTGCATTTTCCCAACCAATAAATCATCCTCATCTTATTTCATTCCTTATTTTGAGGTAATTTGCATATTAATTAGAATGCAAAATATAAACAACCTTATGAATATCATACAATTGTTTTTCAATATTTTCAAGAGCCAACAAACAAGAAAACTTTATTTTTAGGTTATAGCTTTGCAACAATATTGCAACAATTCATAATAATGGGTCATATATACTGTAGGTCACACTGTGACATTAGGAACTAATTTGCATATTCCAATTGTTCCTACTACTACTCCTACTTCCAAAAAATCGTGAGTACATGTAATATCATTGAAAAGAACTTTTGATCAACATTTTATAAATACTATCCAAAATGCCACAACTGCTTACCACAAGAGAGTATATAAACACAATCTTAAGCAGTTTTGTTCACTGCATGGGCATGCATATCAAATGAGCTAATTTGCATAAATTTGCATTTCCAGTGTTAAATTATGTGAGCTATTTCTAAGATCAAAGTATTACCTGTCAGTTAACACATACTTGATAATGATAGCAAAGGAAAGGAAAATGTGGAGTAAAAAAACATCTAAAGAGTTTCCCAAAAATACAGATTCTAAAATGCTCAGGTATTTAGAAAAATTAGGGTCCAAAACATTGCTGAGGAAAAGGCATCTCTATAAATGAAGAGGCAGCATCCATGTCTGACTCTGTTTTGAAATGCAGCCACATTTGCAGGGACTGATACTATAGTGTGGGTTTGCTTAGTCATAGCATAAACTATTTTACAAACTCACTAATAGCAGGTGATGATGATGCTGGTACAGTATTACAAAATTTAACCCCAACTTCTGAGGTATTCAAAGTATAGAGTGTGTTTTGTACAATGTTACTATCTTGTATTTGTCACAATTATGGCAATAATTATTTAATAGGTAGGTACTCCTATGTAGAATGGGTATTTTACATCCCTTGCCAACAATGCACAGCCATTTGATAAACCAGACCCACCAGGGAAATATTACTTTATCTTACCTAGTTGACCGATGATGCTGGACACCTTCCCCAAACGAGCCATCTCAGCCTGTGTTGCAAGATTAATTTGAGGATACTCCACACTTGGTAGATCCTTGAAAAATGATCAGAAATTAAATAGACAAAATTTTAATAAAAAATTGATCAATTATCATCTAAATTAAATAATATAAATATGTATATGTGTTTATTTTTGTAAGCTTCAAGTTTAACTAAAATTTGTTGAGTCTTTACTAGGTACCATACCCCAATCAATTCTACCAGAAGGATTAATACACCTTCATCATTGTTTTGAGTGTATGATATTTAGAAATTAATTTAAAGTAGTGCTGTAACGACATGGCTCTATTATGTATCGACTAACGTAAAGAAAAATATCGCGATATAATGATAAATCGCAAAACTTTTTAAGAAAACGGACTCACAACACAAATTTTTAATATCACTAACGTTACTTCTTTATGATAAACGCAAGAAAAAATTACTTGCAGATCTAGCAGACGACATGACCGCGTAACTATTATGTTCATCATGAGTCGCACCATGCACATGTTTGGTAATTCAGTCAACGAGACCATATATCATCGCAGTGATACATGTACATGTAGCCCGAGAGGCAACTACTGGCCAAGTTTTCGTTCTTGTTGCCAACTGTACACTGGAACGTGCCATTGTGGGGTGACGGAGCACCATTTTTAATTAGTTTTTTATGTTTTTTGATATTTTTGCATGTTTTTAATGGCCTAAACTTTTAAAGTTTTAGATTTAATACCGTAATGTTAGAATTGTAACATACAAAGTAGCCTAGCCTAGTTGCGCGAAAATTTCTTAGTTGATTATTAGTTTTTGATATCGCAATATGTCGCTAGAGGCATATTTCATGTCACTGGAAAAGAGATATCACGATAAATGACATCACTAATTAAAAGAATAGCATAAAGATTTATAGAGCTGTGCACTAGTTACACATCACAAATCATGGCCAAAAGTGTTGGGACAAAACCGCTCAATTTTTTTTAACATTTTCCCCCACCTCCCCTCCATCAATGTTGTGCGCTTTGCAAAAAACATGGTAAAACGCGATTTTCAACATTGACCAAGGAGAGTGAGGATTTGTCCCAACTGCAGTACTTTTGGCCATGTTTGTAGCATATACTGAATTTTTTTCGCTTACTTAAAAGTTTAATCCGCTATACAGTAACTCGGAAGTTAAAAAAAGCCACTTCCAAAATTAAAAGACTTTTCTCATGATTTGATCAGCCATAATTTAAAAGTTACGAAAGCTATGTTTCAAATTCAAAGGCTGAAATGTACTCAAAATTTAATCTTTCGATTAAGCTATTTAAACATACAGTATTTGGTTATGAAAAGTCTATGGACATGTAAAAATTACCATATTGCTTAAAAGAGGATTCAAATCTGAGCTCATAAGTTTTCACTCATTTCATGGTTTTAAAAAAAATATTTAAACAATTTAGATCAAATTTCCTATACACGTCAATATACTTTCAACAACCCGCAGAACCCTAGCTTGATTTAAAAAAGGGGCAGGATGCTAAATATGTTGAGGGGCACATTAATGCATGCCCGAAGTGCTGCATCTTTTCGGCATGGAGTCCAGAGGCCCCCTTAAGGATAAGCCCCTGGTAAATTTCTGGGATTTTAGCTCTAATGTACAGCGCCATATCTTATGTTTTTACATATATATATATATATATATATTATATAATATATATTAAATAATAATATATATATATATATAATAATAATATATATATATATATATATATATATAAATAATAATAATAATAATAATAATAATAATAATAATAATAATAATAATAATAATCATAATAATGAAATTATTCTGACTAATAAGGAACTTTCATGAGTCAAAAATGACCATTTCTTACTATGCTATCATTCTGTGTTCTGTATCTACTGTATGTAAGGTATTTTCATTAATGAGCTTAATTAAGATTATTAAGCTTTTACATAAAAAAAATTAATATAAAAATAATATTTAAAAAAATTGATTTTTTTTTTTTACTGATGAGGGGCATGACGGACTTAAAGGGGAGGAAGATGGGGAATGGGGGAAGGAAAGGGGGAGGGGGAAAGGCGACCAACAGAGGGGCAGGGAGGGCCTCGGAAACAGCAAAGCAAGGGCACTAAAATGTGGTACTAAACCTTTAACATCAGCTCTGATGGTGTAACTAGAGGAAGCAGCGGTTGTTTCTTCTTGGTTTCTTTACTGTCTGCAATGACCTCGGGCTCGGATGACAACAAGCTTTCGGTGTCAGAGTCACTGCTGCTGTCCTCCTCGGAGGAGCTCGAGGAATCGCTATCAGATTCCGAGGATCCATAATCAACCAAAGAAGTAACCAACGAGCCACCACAAGGAGCTTGCGAGTCCTCTTTCTTCAATTGAATGGCTGAATTAGATATCACAAGACTGCCTTTTGTCATTCCTGAATCATAAATGGAACTTTTTGTTTGCAAAGGAAAAGAATTGATGTAATTTCAGGTATTTTCTCAACTTCCTCTTCACTTGGATAACGATTCCCTTCAAAATCAGAACTATGAGGCTCAGTTCTTTTGTTTTCTGGAATATCTGCACAATTAGATTTGTGTTGGGTTCGATACTAAACGCAGTATCTTCATGCAGTATACTGGAGTTTGAACTGTTCCTGTTATATTGCAGTGGACATGCACTCTCATCCATTTCATTTAAGTCAACTTTTTCCATTTTCAAAGTAACATTTTTGGTTCAGTTTCTTTAACTTCATCATCTTCGTCTATAACAGCAGGCATACTTAGAGAACAACTCTTTTCTCTTGATGTCAATAATTCTTCTTGTGAAGTATCATTTTGATCAGTGGGTATTGGCTCTGTTTTGATGTCAGGTATATCTATGAATAATTCAATCTTATCTGGTACTGAATCTTCCATTTCGCAGTCATCATCATCAACAAACTCCGCACCTCTTTCATTAGAAGTCTCTGGTTCATCACCAACGGCAAAATCCATCTCTGATTAAAATCTGTATTAGAGAGAATAAAGGATAATCTGTTTTATTTAAAACTTTTTTCATTTATTTTTTTATTTGACAAGTAATCTTTTCAGAAACATCTAAGATTTCTAATGGAACAGAATTCTGAAGAAATCTTCCAGAGGTTTGATGAAGGATGTATGAAGCAGGAGTTTTAGGATATTTTGTTTTATTTATTCACAGTAATTTCAAGAGTAGTCGGGAAAATCCTTGTTTCCATCTTAAGGGCATAACTTATCATTATAAAGTCTAAGAAAATCTCATTTATTGTACATGTAGGCCTAGATACCTTTTATTTGTGTAATTTTGTATAATTTTATGAAATGACTTTATAAGCATATAATCCTTTGAATACTATACATTTACAAACAAGAAGATGGTATTTATGTACATGTATTAAATGATGATTTTAACAGAACAGAGGTTGTAAATGCCATTAGGCTTTTACCTAGTGGTAAAGCTTCAGGTATAGAGGGTATTCCCAAGGAGTTTTTTAAACATACTGTTCTGGTACATCTGACCATGTGGCTGATTATTAAGCAGTAATCTTGCAAATCTTATATTTACCTAATCAAAATATCCTAACGCATGGAACACCAGTGTAATTTGTCCCATTTACAAAAAGGGAGATGTAAGTACCATTAAGCCCAAAGATTTTAGGATGGTAATTCTTTCTTCAATGAACAAGATTTTTTCTGTGGTCCTGAGTAATAGACTAAAGGCATGGTCACTTGATGTTTTCAGAGCCGCTCAGGCAGGGTTCCAACAGAGATATTCAATCGTTAAAAAAAAAAATTTAATTGTATTATATCAAGTACTTTAAAGTAAAAAGACATTTAAAACTGTACACTGCCTTCATTGATTTTGGTGCAGGATTTGACTCTATCCATAAAGTATTTTATTCCATAAGCGTAACCACCACACAGTATTGGTGGTACATTTATTAATATAATTGAAGCAATGTAGGAGGACGTTAATTGTAGAGTGAAAATAATTTGGTTTGTCAGGGAGTTTAAATGTATGAAAAGGCTGAGACAAGGTTGTGTGGTCGCCACTGTTATTTTCATTATTTGTACATTATCTTGAAGAGTATTTCTGTTATTCAAATTACAATGGTGTGTGAGTAGGCAATAAGCAGCTTTTCTGTTTATTAAATGCAGATGATTTACTTTTATTCTCCGAAGGTGCTTATGCTTTACAGAAACTTCTTCATGGATTCTTGGAATATTGTAAGGCAAACTTCAATGCACACACACACCTGCAAAGAGAAAACAGACAAACTTAATCATATGCCAAGAATATCTCTAAATAAATAGAAAAATACACAACCCATGCACATTTACACTTTTAACACCAACCCCTTTTCACTTGAGGGAGAGCAACCAGAATCAGTAGATGATTTTATATATCTTCGGGACGTCATCAGTAAAGACAATGGTGCCATGAACGATATCAAGTCACTGCTATACAAAGTGTGGTGTGCTTTCTGGCATTTCAACACAGTCTGGAAATCCAAGCTATATAACCTCAAGACCAAGGTGAGACTCTACAAAAACAACTTTAAGTTCAACCTTCTGTATGGTTCAGAATGCTGGAGAGTTACCAAGAAAGACATGAGCCATATAGAATGCTTCCATAACGGGTACCTGGAAAGAATCTGTAACATGTTTTGGCCCAAGAAAATATCCAATAATGACCTGTACCAGAAAACAGGCTGCCATTGCATTGTATTAGAGGTCAAAAAGCAAGATGGATCGGGCATATATCGAGGATGCATCAACATCAGATTACCAAAGTAGCCATGAGGTGGACCCCAGTGTGCAAGAGGAAGAGCGGAAGACCAAAAAACACTTTGCGGAGAAATGTTGTTGGGAAATTGAAGGAGATGGGCCTTTCTTGGGGGGTAGCACAGGCTGCTCCCCAGGACCGTACCAGATAGCGAAGTTTTTTTTGCGACCTTACATGTATGTTCCACAGGGATTGAAGAGGATAAGTACTGTACAGTAAGTATGTGCTTAAATGCACCAGCATTGTCGGAAAAGTCATGAGAAAACACCCAATGAAGGATGCAAGCCATCATATAGTATGCTTGCATTTCGATTTGTTAATGGGTTTGAATTTATGTGACAAGGCACGCATTATTAATGGCTTATTTTCCATTTTTTTTTTAAAAGAGAGAGAGAGAGTTGAACACACAATTACAATGACAGGGTCGTCGCCTGTGTGTTCGGTTATGATAGTACAAATGCTATCACGAAACGCTTAATACGACCCAGACGAGAACACAGGTACGACGTACGGACAGACATAACATCGACAACCAAGTCAATGTCCACGGCCTTTGATAACCAGTTGTGGTGCACTGGCATGTCTACCCACCCCAGGCTTGAACCCGGGGCCTCGTGGTCTGTAGACAGGTATGATAACCGCTACACCACAGTAGGTAGATTTTTTTTAAGGAAAAATTCCATGATTTTATGGAATAATTTGCATATTTTCTAGTAGACAAGTTTGACTATTGTTTTATCGATATCAATTTTTTAGATTAAATAAATACAAATTCATATATCAAAAACTATTTTGCAATAAGATTATAAGATCTTGTCGCAAAATTTTGTGGACACATGTTTCACTTTTGACTTTTTCTTCATCGTGTGACACACGGTTTTCAATGTACATGCTTTCATGCCAGACTACATGGCATACTGTAAAGTTTGGCCTGCACAGGGAACATGTTCTCTGTGCAAAAAAAAATGCTTTTTTCCATCCGCGCAATTTCCTGGTTGTCTCTAAATCCGTGCATAAAGTTTGGCCATTTGCAAGACATTCTCCGTGTAAAATAGTACCTCTCTTCATCTGCAACAATGGACAACCTTGTCTACTTGGCTATACTTCACTTTACGTATTATTCCTTATTCGGAATTCCTTATGATACCGGATTTGATAGCAGACTGCACTGCAGTAATGTACGTAACGTCACTGCAGTATATGTAACGTAACTGCTACAAATTTACATGCAATCCAGTTACAATTTCCGTTATCAGTTTCCAACAACCATTCACTAATTGCGTAATGGCTACATTTAAGGAGCAGGTATTAGTTTTCGAAGGACGCCACCATCTCTGCTGGAGCTGTGTCATTCGTTCAATCAATGCAACGAATTCAGACATCACAACATGATGGGTGATGAGGTTTAATATCTAGTTCATCCATCAGAAACCTGACAGGTAAAATTTATGTAAATCTATTGATATTCTTCTGAAAATTTCTGCACACAATTTTTCGTTAAAGCATGAAAATTTCTGCGCATATTCACTGTTCAACTTTGCGTTCCCAAAGATAATCTGCCCATTTTGAACGATCGTTTTTTTGGTTCCCCACACAAGAAAAACACTTTACAATCTGGACTATGTGATTGATCTGAGCAGTAATTAGTGAGCCACCATCTCAATGCACCGAATGCAATCCAACTCGCAACAGAATTGAATTCACTAAACTTTCACTTCCAGTAACTATCAAGTGGTGACCAAAACATGCACAGTACATTAGCGCACTCCTCCGTCACTTAGGCATTGACTGACATTTTTTGTGAAATCACTCACCCCAAATCACTCACCTTTGTACAAAGTCAATGGGTCTGAAATAAATTGACTCACCCCAGACAATTTGGTACAATGACGCACATGTGAGTCACTGTTTCATGTCAATGACTCACCCCTGACTGACATTGCCGGAGGTAGTGCGGGTAAGTCATACAACTGACAAGTGCATAATCGGCAACAGTCAAATTCCTGCATATGACTATTAAACTTTGCATGCTCAATCACATGAAAACAATACAGGTAAATTTGTGTGTGCAAGTGTGAATGCGGTATGCATATTCCAAATGTGATGTAATTACCTTATTTGTGCCCGCGCAAGTGTTTGTGCCCGCACAAGTTAAATGTTAATGGATTTGCAGGCGTTTCTTATGAGCATCTCACAATTTTTCACGAACATGAAAAAGTTATTATTATTATCGTTCAAAATTTTGGCAAAGTTGTGGTTGATTTTTACATCAAAAATTAAGATGCCCAAAAGTAAAAAGTTGGGGACACTTTTTCAATACAATAGGCCCTAATGTTAGGCCTAACTGTAGTGCTAGGACCTACATCTTAGATCCCGTTCATTGACATTTGATTTAGTGTGTGAAGCATTGCTACTGTATGTATTGCGTGGCCTGATGATACCCTAATTGGGGCCTAATTGGTAGAATAGAGATGCACGAGTATGAGAGCTCAGGAGCAACTGCAGAATACCCCGCTCTGCTCCAGAAGTATACCCAGAAAATGAAGAGGCTACACAGTCTTGTAATGAATATGCTGAAATGTTTGATATTTTCCCTTGTGTTTTTTAAGTTGTTCTTTTCTCTAAAGTATGTATTTTTTAGCTTTGAATACAGGGCAAGTTGCATGCTTCGGGCTATACGAAAGCCCATTTGTTCGTCCAGGTGTTCTTTGGAATGGGCTACAGGCTACGAGGTCCTTTTACTCCCCGACTTAATCTAAGAACAACACATATTCATAGGTGTCCTTTTCCTTTTAGATAGGGCTTCAGGCTACGTGGTGAAGGTTTTAATTGAAGAATTGAAGTCGGAAAACTTAAGAAATGTTTGGAAAAATCCTAGTATAACAGTACATGTAAATCGCTTTATAGGAATTAATTTCAACAATTTTAATACTTATTGGTCACCGATTTTCTTGAAACTTTCAGGATTTATAAAGGAAAGATTGAAAAATCTTATAACAACAATTTTAGTCAACAATCTAGGAATTTTGGGGTAAAAAACAGGTTTTTATTTCAATCCGATAAAATTTGGAGAAAAACTTTGACGCTTCAAGAAAATTATGCTTACTGTATTAGTCATTTTGAAAAATTTCTTACCTTCTTTGAGCAATTTTACTGTTCTTTATTTCCCAATATTCCAAAATAATTTCAAATTTTGAGCAATTTTTTATTTAAATGGGATAATAAATAACGAGCTCACAAATTTTGCATTCTTGTCGGCCATTTTGAGTAAAACTAAAAAAAAAAAAAAAAAAGCTGAATAACGATGCCGAGGAATTTTAACAATGTCAAAATCCTAAAACTTAATCCTAAACCCTAATTATACAACCTAAACCTAAAACCTAATCCTAAAATCTAATCCTAAAACCCAATCCTAAGACCTAATCCTCAAACCTAACCTGTAAAGGAGGATCTACATTAAGTATGAACATTTCTAGTTTACTCTTTTTTTTTTATTTCATTTAAACGGCAAAACGGCTTGCAGACTTCACTCGTCAGTACAGTAGGCTAATAGTTTGTTTGATGAGGGCTTACTGGCACCACGACAGCGAGGGTCAAATAGTCCCTGAGAGATTAGATCATTCTAGAGGTAGGAAGGAAAGGAAACAGGGGGAGAATGAGCGAAATACAAGAACAAACAATCAGATAGCTGGGATCGAGAGAGGAGGTGCATGAAAGAAAAAAAACAAAGTAGAGAGGAAGGGGGAGGGGTGGAAAAGGAGAATCAAATATGGTTGTAGAGGGAAGCATGATGAAGGAAGGAGATAATCTTATCCGGAGAGTTTTTCTGAAAGAACTCGGCAATTGAGTTGTGGGGAGCAAGGGAAGCTCTGGGAAGGTTGTACAAGAGGGTTGGGGGCAATAAGGAGGTGGGAGTAAGTGAGGTGGGTGTGACCTATTCTAAGACAGGTAATATGAACGTTGTCAACACGAGAAAAGTTGTTGATGGTGGGTTTGATCGGAATGGTGGGCTGGATGATGTGGAGTTTGTTATCAAATTGGAATTCCCATGAGGTTTGCCAGCGGTCACGAACAAGGGAGTCGATAAGCTGTTTGATGTCAGAAAGGGTTTTAGGAAAATAGGTAGGGGGGAAGTTGAGGGCAGGCTTTGCAGCTTCATCAGCCCTGTCATTGCCAGGGATGCCAACATGGCTGGGTATTCAGAAGAAAAGAATACTTTTCATGCAGAGGGTGGGCGAAAGGAGTTTCCTCAGGAGGAGACTAATAGTATAGACACTGAAGAGTAAATGTTTTGATAGGAAAGCCAAAACGTAAGAATTCTTCTTCTTTTTTAAACAAGTTTGGTCTAGTTTCTACTTAAAAGACCCAAATCTAAAAGAAAACTAGTTAAAATACATCAATTTAATGGAATAAAAGCAAAATTAGAAAAGAAAAATCAAAAACCCTTATATAGATATTTACCGCTATAGGGCCTAGGCATACTACTGAACGTACTAGGATTACAGTATGTGAACCAGTTCCAAAGAAAAATGTGTTTTTTTATTTCATAATCCTTAATTGTCCCATATTTTTAGATTTAGGATTGCACAATAATTTGCAATTACATTTTCAATGTACAAATTTGTATTTTTGAAGCATTTTATAATATTTTCTTTCAATTTTGATCAAAAGGGTGCCAAAATTAATTTGATCACCAATATTTGTGTTTAAGTTGTACTACTGTAGGCTTCGTAGGTAGGGCTTTTTAATATTAGCCTACATCTATTTCCAAAGTAAGTAAATTTGCCCTTAATGCCTTAAGGTAATTTAAGGTAAGACTAGAATAATGGTGTATCACTGTATGTAACAACAAATTCCATCATTCTCTGCGAGCACGACATAACATTCCATTTTACACATTTTGTAATTAAAAATTTTAGTGGAACTAGGCCTAGGGCCTAGTCCAATGACTAAAAATTTTAAACTTACAATAAAATCTTGACAAATATCAAAATAAATCAAAATTACACTCCTAGACAGAAAACATATTTGCAGTTCTTCCTGTTATGAAGAAAAACTATTACCAAAGAACATATATTTGATCATTTCCAAGTTTCCGAGTAGTTATGAGTACACAGACAACATGGCAGTATGCCTATGGCTAGAAAAATTAACCTCACATTAGCATTAACTTAAAGTTACAATTTCTTGAAGAGTTCAATGAAAACAATATCGATGCTTACTAACTTATTGAGGAGGTCGAACATGCGGGAATGTTGTGGTGCACTGCGACGTAACAATGCTTTTTTAATGATATCGAACTTCAGTCAAAAGGAAAAACAAACAGTCAATAACATTGCAGTCAATGGGAGAAAAACCTATTTTTTGTCATTTTTCAACAAATCCAGGACAGAATGTATTTTTCTTCACAAATGTTGTGAATTAGACAGTAGTTTCCAACATATATGAGTACCATTAATTTTCACTGACTGGCTAAGGCGACCCAAGTATTCATAAAAAATATCCCATTCACTGTAATAATAAAGTTTCCCCTTCAACTTGGCCTAACCGTACTGAGCCTGTACACGGTTACGTCAAACCAACCACCTCAATTGGAAAGCAATAGATTTTACAAATTTTCGGTGGTAGACCTATTGGTTTCTTTTCTAAACACGGAATTTTCATAGACGTTTGAAAATACCACCATGGTTTCTAAAAGCACATGCTGATGACCTCTATGAAATTCTAACTGATCTCTTTCAAACCTCTGTCGATAATGGAACTATCCCTAACAAGTGGAAAGAAGCAAACATATGTAGTGTTTTTAAAAAAGGTGATAAACAAAACCCAGCTAATTATAGACCTATTTCCCTCACCTGCGTTTGTAGTAAAATCCTTGAGCATATAATCCACTCACATGTGATGAAATTCCTTGATGAGCATAATATCTTAAATGATTTACAACATGGCTTCCGTGCAAAAAGATCGACTGAAACACAACTCCTATTAACAATAAATGATATCTCTAAACAAATTGACCAAAACAGTAACGTCTCTATGGCTATTCTTGACTTCTCAAAAGCCTTTGATAAAGTCTCCCACCAGCGCCTGTTATCCAAACTTTCCGCCTATGGCATTGATGGAAATCTTCTGGCCTGGTTTGCATCATTCCTCAACAACCGCATACAGCGTGTTGTTTGCGATGGTGAAATCTCTGATTCTAAACAGGTTTTATCGGGTGTACCACAAGGTACTGTCTTGGGTCCATTACTTTTCCTTTTATATGTAAATGACATCCCTGATAATATAAACAGCACAGTCAGACTGTTTGCTGATGACTGCCTTGTGTACAGAACAATTGATAACCCCTCTGACCAACAAACCCTCCAAGATGATCTTAACAAACTTGAACAATGGCAAAACAAATGGCAAATGAATTTCAACCCCTCCAAATGCTACATCTTGTCAATTTCCTCTAAGAAATGCTTTAAATCACCTGTTTATACCTTATGCAACCAGCCACTAAAACATGTCAACTCCCACCCATACCTAGGTGTTGAAGTTGATCATAAACTTAGATGGGATAAACATATACATAACATAACAGAGAAAGCTAACTCTATACTTGGCCTTTTAAAACGTAACCTCTCAAACTGTCCCACCGACGTTAAATCCACTGCTTATAAAGCTCTAGTCAGGCCAGTACTTGAGTACGCATCTGCAGTCTGGGACCCCATCACCAGTGCGATGTGGATAAACTTGAATCTATTCAAAGGAGAGCAGCCAGGTTCTGTATGGCAGACTACTCTTATAAATCCAGTGTAAAAACATGCTTTATAAATTAGATTGGCCCCTGCTTAAAACAAGACGATACAACACCCGGCTACATATGCTATATAAAATCAATAACAATCTTGTCGCCATCAATAAAGATGAACTTATCCCCACCGTTAGAACTAATACAAGAAATAATCATGACCTTAATTTCCAGGTTCCCTATGCTAAAAAGAATGTATATAAACACTCTTTCTTCCCTCACACACTAAAGGATTGGAATGCTTTACCACCAGACATTGTTCATGCACTAAGTCTCAACTGTTTCAAAGCTAAACTTACTAACACCTGTATTGCTAACTAGGTTTTTTTGTTTTTTTTATTATTTTTTACTCATCCTTTTTACGCTCGGTTGGCGTTCATGTCCTCTTGAAGGATTTTTGCCGACTTAACCGATTCAGATTCAGATTCAGACGTTTTCCTTGGAACTGGTCTTTTCACTCAACTGGTCAACATTATTTACTGTAGCCTACCAATCACCAGTGCCACATGTTTTACTTTTACTTTAGTAATACTTACTCACACTGGCTAAGTCAGAAGTAACATTACAATACATTAAAAAACGCGGGGTATTCTGCAGTTGTGCCAAAACTCGTAATACGTTGTAATACTATCACTAAAAGTAATCCCTACGGTACTTTAAAAAAAAAAAAAAACTTTGTCTTTAGATTTAAGTTTTAACTAGTCTTACATGTAACAGTTGTAAGTGTAGGCTACGCAGTACGCGTGTGGTCGACATCAGTCCTGTTCCGCGAATTTACGAAACGTGAAGTTGTAGGATCCCTGAGATAATACTACATCCAAAACACTGATTACCTACCTAATATCTTCGTTTTCTTTTTATGAAACTTGCCTTAAAAAATAACAAGATTCCATCACTGTAAATAACTTACAAAAAGCAGCATGCGTGTCATACTTTAAACGTCAAATGCACATGCGATCAGGCATTCGGTTTCGAACAAAATGTGAAAAATGCCGATGCCGCAAATAAGTTTACCTTGTACAATTTTCATGTCATATTTATTTTGTTTCGTTTATTCACAACAAAAGGTAAGATTAACTGGGAAAAAGAAAAATAATTATTGAGTAGTATTAGAATAAGGGTTACAGTAAGGTTTCTTAAATGTTCACGTTTTTTGTTTTTATATTGTTTTTGAGAAAGAATTGAATATTACTTGCTTGCGGCATGCGCATTTTTCCAATTTGTCCATGAGTCTACGCGCTGCAATTTAGGTAGCACTTATGTAATTTATGGTTACTTTTCGTGGAATCAAAGACGATTTGTTTCTTCTTCTTCTTTTTTTCATTTTTTTCTACATTCTACAGCCTTTTATGAATTTTCAGACACATAGGCGCGGAACTGGGGCACAGCAGCATGTCCCCTTACCACACACACACACACACACACACACACACACACGCACCCTCACCCACACACACACACCCACACACACATTTCTCAACACTTCAAATAGTGCCCTTTTCTGAAGGAAAAGTGCCCTATTTCAGCAGAGAAGGACCATGCATACCCTTTCAAACATTATTATATTGTTTCCTTCAAAGACTATTTATGTGATCTTAACACAAATATTGCCCTAAAAAGACTAAAATTGTAAAATTTACAAGCATACGCTATTCTGAATTGTAAAAAGTTGGAAATCTAACAGCCCTACATATTGGACATTTGTATACTTATAAAAAAAAACATGTTGACTCTATGTATACCTACCTTTGTTTTCCCAGCTGATAATTGGTAAAAACTCTTTAGAAATAGGGCCTTTCTAGAGTGTGGAACCCCAAATTTCAATAAGTATGGTCCATGCAGGGTTAAATTTACCGTACTTGGACCCTGGCTACACATTTCATGACATAAACTGACCTCCCCCTCCCCTCTCCCCCTCCTCCTATTTTCTTTGTAAAGCTACAGAGAATAAAAAAGTAGTGTTATTTAAAATATTAAATTATATCTAATCCCCTTCCTACCCTTATTATAATTGATATTTGTATTGACAGAAAGAAGAAAATAACACAAACATTAAGCAAGATACCCCAAATTTTATTTCGCCTTTAATTTGGGTTCTGAAATAACAACAATTTTTAAAAAGACATACAATTGGGCGGGAAGTATTGCCACTGACTCGCTGAAGACTAGGTATAAATTTAGGCCATATGGTCTAATTTATGATGATATACTGAGTAACATTTTTCTTAGCAAAAAAATGTGTCCTTCTAAGGACCCATTATTTGCTTTTCGCATTATTTTAGACATTAAATACATTCCGATTCCTGACCAATACAATTAGCTAATCATAACATATAAGTCTAAATCCTTCCGATTTCAAGACTTATGATCTACAAATTTTCCAATTTTTGTAGATTTTGGTATAAAACTGTTAGTCTTTCTAGTCTCTTGTTGTGACCATGGTATTTTCTTCTAAATAGCCAAGAAAAAAACTGTTCCTACGCCACTGGATGCTACACTGGCAAGTTTGGGGCAAATTAGGGATTTGAAAAACAATTATTCTTCCTGGGGAAAGTTAATTGACACCTCTTCTTTAACTCGTGATTCCCCAACGTTTTATCAGCTTTACCACGACGTGCCCGACGGGGTCCAGACCTCCCGGAAGGGGTCCCGTACCCTTCCTGACCCACCCGGACGCCGCCGCTGTAGCAGGCACTGAGATTGAAACAATTGGGAATTTCATAAATTTGTTCAGCCATAACTACTCAGAATAGAAATAGGTGGCCCAGTCGCAAAAAAAAGAAAAAAAAAAAAAAAAAGCAAAATCAACAAAAAATGTAAATTTGGAATAAGGCCGGGAGAATTCCCCTTCCACCTCCCCCTTCCCCACTATTACTCAATCTCGCCAATTAGATCCTGGATCTTTCCAGGTTCGAGCTAAACAACGATATACCCCACGGTTTTTGCACATGTATATACAAAACGATATGCTGGCGTTTCGTCGTCCGTCCCTCGGTCTCAACGGTATAGGATTCTTCACCCATGCCCTGATACCTGGTAATCTAAACACTAAAAGAGCAGGTGTCAGAAACTGTCCGGATTGCCAGCTTGGTGTTGTTGACGCAACGTTACAGAATCCGCCCCTTGAAGACTACTCCACACTGGTTTCCTATGCCTGTGGCATTCTAGTAACCGCATGAACGATTACGTGACATTGAAACCGCAGTCACTACAAAGTTTCGAGTTTTCTATTTCATTTCCACGGTACTCAACCTTGTAATATAACAAAATGTGTGGTCAAATGATTGCGTAATACATGGTCAGCTCGTTGAAACATGGTTGAAAGAATGTCCTTAAAATGGTTGCACGCTTTCTGCCAGATTGGAAGGTGAAATCGAGAATTATTATTACAAAATTGATGTGGTAAAATTATTGGATATTTTCGTACACAATTTCCCGAAAATTTGCCAAAAAATTCTGAAAACTGGCCAAAATTTATCGAAGCTAACCAAAATTTCCCGAAAACTGCCCAAAATTTTCCGAAATTTTAGAAAAGTTTCCGAAAACTGACCAAAATTTCAATATATCACTAAATATATCAATAAAATGTCAAAGCCATCAAGATAATTAACTGCAAAATCAAATGGACCATGCGTAGAAAACAGAAGGTGGCATTTTTGTAATCGTATCTACTGAGTTATCGTTAATTTTGGACCAAAACTTTCACAGTTTGCACAAAGAGCTTGGTTTGCATCAAAAATCCTCCATTTTGAACTAAACATCATCTTTTATTTTGGCCTCTGATTCTTAAATTTTGACCTAAAAATCTTCATTTTTGGATAAAAATTAATCAGGCTATTATCAACAAATTTCAATTGTGGTCAATACTTTCAGGTTTGGACCACAATCTACAACATATCCCCAAACCATGATTGGGAAGCTGGGCTAGGTGAAGTTCTTATAACATCGGGGCCATGCATGCGCGCATGGTTCCCACCCCATAGTAATTTACAAAGCAATACAATTCTAAGATAGGCCGGCCTTCACCTTTTTGCTCGCGCTAATTGGAAAAAATTGGGCAATCTAAGAAAAAAATCTTTACTTTCCGGAAAAGCAATGTCAAGTTGAAAATTTTTTAGGAACTGTTGCCAAAATCGAACAAAATTTCCAACATATTTTACGCTTTTTCAATTTTACGTTAATAATTGCACAATTTGTCATAAAATAAAAAAAAGAAGGATGCATGCAACCGGGAAATAGAAACCTTTTCCGGGTGGGGAGAGGGGATGGGGAGGGGGTGGCTGGGATAGCGTCCTACGCCTCTGTTTTCCCTGATCTGAAACCGGCCCTCAATGTCTTTGTTGCAGGGAGGGGGGGGGGGGTTAAGTCCGCTGAAAAAACGAAAAGCTAGACACGCACCTGATTGGGAATCATGTCCCCTGCCACCACGTGGTAATGGTTTCGACATTGCTGCTGGGAGCAGGGGAGTTTTACATTTGACCCCCACTTTAGACAGTTATACATGCTTTTGTAGAAAAAAACATTGTCCCCCACAGTGGAGGAAATGTATGATCCAACCAGGGGCGTAACCAAAGGAGGTGCGGGGGTGTCGCACCCCCCAAGTTTGTGGTCGTCAGCAAATTGAACATGCTTGTCGGCAAAAAGGTAAAGGGAGAAGAAAAAGGAAAGAAAGGAAGAAAAAGGGGGAAAAAGAAGCGGAAACAAAAAAGGAAGAAGAAGTAGAAAAAGTGGTTAGCCATGTTTTCGGGCTGACGAACAGACGGAGTAGTCAGTACGGTAACGGTACGTTGTATTTTACGGCAAGAGATCAGATTTTCCAACAAACGGTCGATTAGTTGGGTTTTTTTTTTGTTTTTTTGTCACTGCAATCAAAGAGCTTCTACACAGAAAGCTCTTTGTTGCAATTCTGAACGTTGCATTTCCCGACAAAGAATATTAAATTACGACAGAAGTCTGAACGTCATTTTTCTTCCAACCATTTTCTTCTGAACCGATGAACATTATTCGGCAGAGGCGTAGCCAAGGGTGGAAGAAGGGGGTTTTGGAAGCCTTGTTGGCTTATGGGTGTAAATAAATTTGAAAGTTTAACAGTCGCAAAATTAAATATAAACCTTTAGATTTTTAAGGTTGACCAATTCTTGCTTCAGTCCTTTTTGAATATAACTTCAGTGGCGTAGGAACTGTCCTGGCCCTGGCCCTGACCCCCAATAATTGTATTGCAGTGACACTTCTTCTACTTCTTCTGGCTCCCAATACCCCCCCCCCCCCCTCTCTTTCCCCCATCCCCAATTATGAAGGTTTAACGAATTGATTTTAAAGAATCAGAAGCCATCACGGCATCTTTTCTTCCGGAAATCTTCAATTTTCAAGAAATCTTCAATTTTCGTGAAATTTGCTTCAATTCTCGTAAAATTTTCTTAAATTTTTGTGAAATTGTCTTTATTTTTCGGGGATATCTTTTCAGTTTTCATGAAATTTGCTTCAATTTTCAGAAAATTAACTTCGAGATATCTTCTTCATTTTGGGGAGATTTGCTTCAATTCTCGTAAAATTTCCTTTAATTTTCGTGAAATTGTCTTAATTTTTGGAAAATTTCCTTTATTTTCGGGAATTTTTCTAAATTTTTGCTTCAATTTTCGTGAAATTTGCATCCATTTTCATGAAATGTCCTTCATTTTCCCGAATTTTTCTTAATTTTCGGGAACTTTGCATCAACTTTTGTGAAATTTCCTTCAATTTTCGTGAAATTTTCTTCAATTGTTGTAAAATGTTCATCATTTTGGGAAATTGTCTTCATTTTTGGGAAATTTTCTCAATTTCGGGAAATTTGCATCAATTCTCGTAAAAATTACTTCAAATTTCGTCAAAATTCTTTCAATGTTTGTGAAATCTACTTCATTTTCGAGAAATTTTATCAATTTGGGGAAATGTCCTTCATTTTTGGTAAATTTTCCTTCAATTTTTGTAAAATGCCCGCTGTCCCATTTTTGATTTTTTTTTTAAAGTTTGAAATAATTTTACGACTCTATCCCTCCCATCCCATTTACAAATAGGTTGACCCGCGTAATAAAAGACTGGTAGCTTTTTGTAAATTGTAGGTTTGTTGGGACAGAAATAAAATCTGCAACCCCCTTACCCCCCCCATGTCAAATACCGCCGCTGAACTTAATTGCCAATATTTTGGCAATTCAGTAGCACCTGTCGGCAAAAAACAGCTTGTCACCCACCCCCTTTCAATTGGAAACGTCATTGCTACGCCCCTGTACCCAACCCCACTTGTTGAAGGAGAATTACGGCTCTGAATCCATTGATCGAAAAGTGACAATTTAAGTTATATCAATCCCTGATGAATTGAGCAATAGTTGGGTACCATGTGGTAGCGTAGCCCCCTCCCCTCCCTCTCAAAAAAAAAAAAAGCAGTTGGTTTGGTCGTTGCTGCCGATTACAACTAAACACTTTTGTTCTATAATGGCAAATATTGTTAAAGACAATGCACTCATTACTGCACTATGACAAAATGTTAGTAATACCAGAGAACGTGACGTCATTCGTCATTCGTCCTTTATAGTATAGGACGAATGACGCTCTGGTAATACCAGCAAGTGGCAGGGTATAGAGCTGTCGTAATCGATGTCAGTACACTTGTACACACAGATCTCAATTTGAATAGGTCAAGTCGGCAAAAATCCTTCTAGAGGACATGAACGCCAACCGAGCGTAGCAAAAGTATGAGAAAAAAGTAATGATAATAATAAATCAATCAACAAGCTTAGCAAGTTTAGCTTTGAAACAGTTTAGACTTGATGCATGTACAATGTCCGGTGGTAAAGCATTCCAATCTTTCAGTGTTTGAGGAAAGAAGGAGTATAAACATTCTTTTTAGCAAGGAACGTGGACATTCAGATCATGGTTATTTCTTGTATTAATTCTTGTGTTTGGGATCAGTTTGGCGACAAGGCTCTTATTGATTTTATATAGCTTTTTTAGACGCTTGTACCTTCAGGCTTCTTCTTGTTATTAGCAGGGGCCAATCTAATTTATGAAGCATGCTAGTGACACTAGATTTATAAGAGTGGTCTGCCATACAGAACCTGGCTGCTCTCCGTTGAATTGATTTAAGCTTATCTACATCGCACTGGTGATGGGGGTCCCAAACTGCTGATGCATACTCAAGTACTGGCCTAACTAGAGCTGTATATGCAGTGGTTTTAACGTCAGTAGGACAGTTTGAGAGGTTACATTCCAAGTACAAAGTTTGCTTTGTTGGTGATGTGTATATGTTAATTCCAGCTGAGTTTATTATCAATTTTAACACATATTACAAAATGTTCGTGTATTTTTAGTGCAACAGCGCCAGAGATTATTCTTCAGTTTACGCAACATTCACTGGTCGGAAATGTGACCTTAGGTCATCAGATCGCACAGCTACACCGCGCATTCATTCCGCATTGGAGTGAAAATAAAAGCGATCAACTGTGTTTCTTCACATTCCTTACGTACCGCACACAGTGAAAGCAAACAGACTTGTCGCGCAGAGCGTTTTTTTTTAAAGCGCCCCAGAAAATGACGTCTTCTCCCGGATATGATGTAACACCGACCAAGCAAATTGGATTCGCACGTCACGTATTTTTGTGAACGTGCGTAACTTCAGAAAATCAGCTCGTAAATAAGAATTACCTTTTATCGTTTCCAAGATGGAGAGATCTGGTCTTTTTGGTTCATATCCTTACAGTGATTCCGCAGTCAATATCCCAGGTATTTACTCGAGAAATCTGTATTTTTCCTAACTTTCATAGCCTGTAGTGTAACTGTTAAGTTAGGCCTACACGTGATGAATACATTCTGATGATTTGTGTACAAATGTGTAGGAGCAGTTACACGAACGTGAGTTAAGGTTGAAGTTAAACTTCAAACGTTGTTAGGCCTAAACTTTCTTGGTGGTAATCTCAAGGTTATCAGTGCAGTCCACTGACAATTTGTTTGTCAAGGACTAATTGCAGAATCCATTATATTTTTGGAGATTGGCCTAGGCCTAGGCCTACATCTAATTCTTTCGTAGGCCTGGGCTAGTCTCTATGCCGTTCATGTCCCTGGCCTTTTCCCTTAACTATGTTTGTCTTTGTCGTAGACTCGTACTCGCACTGCGAGTCGCAGTGGAGAGGCCATGGTTATAGTACTTGGTACAACGGACAATATCTTCCATTTCTCCCCTCCAGGAGTCTACACCTTGGTGACCGACATTTATTCTGTGATACTACATATTATCCTATCACGAAATAAATGCCAGAGTAGCCTACACCTTTTGGTATGACTCTGAGGTGTACACTCCTGGAGTAATGGAAGATATTGATTGCCATACAACGGTAGGGGAAAGACTAATATTGTTTGTTATGGAACCATTTACCATTTTTTGGCCATAATTTCTTTCACTTTAAACCCGTTCCTGTATGCTGACATTTTGTGATTGCACCGTCGTGGTGCTAAATAGGTAAAGATTAGGGAAAAGTGTATTATTTATGCACTTGTCAATTGAGTGACTTACCCTTATAACGTTACACCCCCAGATAAGGTAAGTCATTGCACTAAAGTAGGTGGACATCAAAACATGTACATTGATGCACTCCTCAGTGACTTAGGTTACTGAAATTTGTTATGAAATGACGTTCCCCAAATCAATCACCTCTGTACAAAGTCAATTGGTCTAAAGTAAATTGACCCACCCCAAAGTCACTCTGGTGACATACAATCTTATACAATGACGCACATGTGAGTCACTTTCAAGTCAATGACTCACCTTTAACTGACATTGCTGAGGGTAGTAGGGGTGAGTCATAAACCTGAACTTGGAGTGCATTAGATTAATTGGTGTAAGAATATCCACAAAGTAAGTCATTTTTCAATCATCAATTTTCTACAGTGTGAATTAAAAAATAGAAATTGTAGTGTTAGGTTTGGGTTAAGTTGTCATTCGTTTTGACCCTCGCTGTCATTCGGTTTCGTAATTTATTTATTTTTTGCATAGAAAACAAATTGTCATTCGCTTTGTACAAGTGTACAAGTAAGTTGTCATTTCTTTTAGTAGCACCCCATGGCAAGCCTAATGTAAGGCCCTATATTTTCATGTGAAACTGATGGTGATGATGTTTTTTGGTGGTTATGTTAGTTTAGGCTTTTAACTAACCCTTCTTAGCCTGCCATCTTGATATGTTATGTTAACAAAAGCCAACGTTAATATTAGAGAGGAATATCAAACTTCTGAAAGAAAATCAATTTTCCAAATTAGCAAGAACAAGAACTACTCTTGCAAAACTTTTAGAAAAGTTACTGGGCAAATTAAAAATCAAAAATACTGATTGATTTCTCAACATTATTTTCCAAATTCTTAGTCTGGTCATCCTTTGTATGGCTTCTAATATTATGTACAATAATTATCAATATTGAAACCAATGGGCCAAAAACCTCTGTGATTCTGTTCACAACTGACTTGGGACTGTTTTGTACACAAATCAACACTAACTGTACTGTACACATTGCAGCTTGTGCACTCAAGTAGTAATGAGTTATGGCAAAGTCTAAAAACTTTTGAAAACTTACATTAATTGAGGTTAAAACCATAAACAAATTGGATGGATTACTGAAATTCCACATCCAAATGGCAAAGCAACTCCCAGACTAGAAATTCTTAGCCATCAAAGGGCCGAAATAAAAGTTTAAAAGAGCTTCAAAATGACATCCGGAGCACATTTTATTTTGCCGTAACATTGGCAATACTGGTCTACGGACCATGGTTGGTATAATAATTAGCATATTACTTGGTATATTGGAATTCAAGTTGATTGCAGATTGGCTTTGATACTGTAGCTTAATTTGGGTTTTTTTTCAAACTGGTTTGGCTCTTTTTCTGATTGGAACAATCTTATCTTATTACAGTTCTTTGTTCAAGTTTTGTTTGAAAATAAATAGTTGCTGATTGTTGCCTGAGTGGGTATTTAGCTTCAATTCTGTTCACAATTATAAAGTCAACATTGATAAGTTCTTTACTAACTCTGGGCGTGGTTTATTTATTTATTTATTTTGTTGTGGTGGTGGTGGTGGGCTTTTGGGGCTTTTTATGGGGTGACTAAACTTTCTTAGCCTGTAATCTTGTTATGTTATATTATGTTATGTTATACTTCCTCTACTCCTTGGATACAAAATTGGGAGAAATTTGAGACACTTTTTGCAGCCTTAAAAATGAAATTCCAGCTGTTTTTTCTTTCCAAAATCAAGTTAAATCACACTACATGTATTTACATTTGATCATGAACAAATCTGATATTTGAGGTAAAATACCCTTCCAAAAATATTTTGTCTGTTATTAAGTCATTTTGAATTAGTTATCTCAATTAATTTGATGGAGACTGCAAACAAACGGCTGTTTTAAGTTTTATGGCTTTCAGAATAGGTTTATATCTCCTCCAATTTGCATCCAAGGAGGAAAGTTTTTTTTTAAAAATGTTTTTGCAGGGTATGGAAATTGTTATGGAATTTATCTTGCATTTCCTAAGTGTTTCATGACCAGGGATGCAAGAGTTTTTAAATAAGAATAAAATTCAACAGGTTTTTCCTATGCAGCCTAACACTAATGGTTGCCATTTCAAGTATGGCCTATAGTAGATGTGGATTTATATTCCTAATCTTGTAAACTGTAATTACTTTTCTTTTCAGTGATGTTAACAGATCTTGTTTACTGCCTTTTCCTTTCTTTTCAGTGACATCAGGTGCTGGTTCAATTTCTCCATATCTTAACGTTGATCCCAGATATTTAAATCAGGTATGTTCATGCTACCAGACATACATGAAGCATATGTATAGTAAATAGTGGAATTGTTTTTAATTTGCTGTATCTGTAGTATAATAAGTACAATAGGACAAAGTTTATGTTCTGTTGTAATGCTAGTGCAAATTTTTGTTAGTTGGATTATTTTAGTTAAATCCTCCCGAGTCATGGAAGGCTCATATAGGCCAGAGTTGGAATTGATTAGAAAATTTCCCACGGTTTTGAATAAAGGTGTCGAAAATCTTCCTACAGAAAATCATGACAGAAGTAATAATAATGTAGTGAATACATCTTTATATACTTCCCTCTTTCGCAAATTAATGTACTTTTCATCGCAGGAGTACATGAAGGACATTTTTAGAGCACATATCTACCACATATACTGTTGTTTACTCAAGATATCAAAAGATATATTTTTTTTGTGCCTTTTTTTTTTTCTTTCTGTGAATTCCTGATTTTCCCATAGTTTTTAAATTGGATTTTGTTTAACAACTTTTTTGAACATAAAGTGAGTGATAATTGATACCACATTTTAATGGGGAAAAAATAACTGTTCATGCTTTAAAGGCACTGTTCCAACGATAATCAGTTTGCTGATCGGCAGCCTAATTGGGATCGGTTAAATGCCCGTGGATTGCCCCTCCAATTATTGCATTTTTTTTTTCATTTTTTTTTATTATTATTATTATTTTATTTTTTAAATTTCTTTTTCAAATGTTAAAACCTAAAAAGCTGAGATATAAAAAAGCAACAATATAATGTTAATGACAAAAAATGTTATTTTTTTTAAAATTTAAAACATATTTTCTCCTCATTATCATCTTATACCTCCATGTTGATTTAATTGATTATCTATGATAACTAGCACTGCCCACAGCATGTTTATCATGATAAGTAATGTCATCAAAAGTAATCAGATTGGATCAGGCCAATATAAAAAAATATTAGTAGAACCCATTAAAGTGTAATCGTTGGAACACTAGTTCTCGGAACAGTGGGAATTTCGACCCCTGTATTTGTCACTTTGAAACTTATGATTGGTTGTTATAAATATCACAGTTTTGATCCTTTATTATCAGAAATACCTTTTAACAAATATTTAAAGTATTCAACTCAAGAGTTAGATGCTGTTTATATCAAGCATTAAATGCTGTTTTACATCAAGCATTAGATGCTGTATCACATCAAGCATTAGCCGCTGTTTTACATCAGGCATTAGATGCTGTTTTACATCAGGCATTAGATGCTGTTTTACATCAAGCATTTGATGCTGTTTCACATCAAGCATTTGATGCTGTTTCACATCAAGCATTAGATGCTGTTTTACAAAACATTAGATGCTGTTTTACATCAAGCATTCGATGCTGTTTTACATCAAGCAAGCATTAGAGTCTGTTTCACATCGAGCTTTGATTTTTCACATCAAGTTTTACATTATATGCTGTTTCACATCAAGCATTAGATACTGTTTCACATCTAGCATTTGATGCTGTTTCACATCAAGCATTAGAGGCTGTTTCACATCAAGCATTAGATGCTGTTTTACAGCAAGCATTAGACGCTGTTTCACATAAACGATTAGATGCTGTTTCACATCAAGCATTAGATGCTGTTTTACATAAAGCATTAAATGCTGTTTAACATCAAGCATTAGACGCTGTTTCACATCAAGCATTAGAGGCTGTTTCACATCAAGCATTAGACACTGTTTTACATCAAATGTTAGACACTGTTTCACATCAAGCATTAGAGGCTGTTTCACAGCAAGCATTAGACACTGTTTCACATCAAGCATTAGACACTGTTTCACATTCAGCATTAGATGCTGTTTCACATCAAGCATTTGTTGCTGTTTCACATCAAGCATTAGATACTGTTTCACATCAAGCATTAGACGCTGTTTCACATCAAGCATATTCTGTTTCATATCAAGCATTTCATGCTGCTTTCATTAAGCATTAGATGCTGTTTCACATTAAGCATTAGATGCAGTTTTACATCAAGCATTAGAGGCTGTTTCATATCAAACATAAATGTGTCTGCACTGCAAATTTGTCTGTCTTTTTTTTACACAGGGAGATTCACAATTCATAATCCCAAGTGGTCAAGCAAGAGTGAGGGGAAGGTTCGAGTTAGCTTTTTCACAAATTGGCGGATCGTGTATGTTAGGTAAGACTGGAAGGTATACAGGGGATGACAAGTGCCTCTATTGGGAGAAAGGGTCCATCTTCCTCATGCATATGCATGACTATAATTTGTGTAAAGGATTACTGTATCTGAGTTAATTTAGACATTGTCTGTATACATGACTCATCATCATAATTTGTGTCAAAGGATTAGTTCAGTTAATTTAGGCGTTGTCTGTATACATTTTACAAACTAAAATATCGTCATTTCAAGGTATAGGGACAGGTATAGATTTTATATTCACTAGAAAATAGTATAAATTCTGAACATGATAGTACTCTGTACCTCACCCATCTTCTTCACCCTGAGTGGCACATAAGGCCTTCACAGAGTGTCTCCATTTGTCACGATCCTTGGCTGTGTTCCGTGCGTTGTTCCAGGTCTTCAACCTGACCATCTCTTTCTTTTACAACAGTCCGCCGCCATGTTGTTTTGGGGCGTCCTTTTTTCCTTCTGCCTTCTGGTGTCTATGTCAGTACAATGTTGCTGTTATTATTAGTTTCTTGTTTGAGCAAATGTCCAATAAACCCTACTTCGTCTTATTTATTATATTACTCTTTAAAGGTCGTTAATGTTAGTCTTAAATTGTTGGACATGCTAAATTTTAGTCAATCAAAATCATTAGACTGCTTTTCCTGCTGAATTTTAATAAATGGTAAGATGGCGATGTATAACCTCATATTGAACTACTTCTATTCATCTAAAAATAATGTTAAGGATTCAAAAACAATAAGTTAACATAAGGAGGAAATTTATAGGTTTTCTTTAATTGTTATGATGTCACAAAAGTTAACTAAAGATTTGCATAATTGATTATATGACGGACTGAATATTTGAAGAAAAAAAAATTAATTGCTAAAGCTGCATTGAGGTATGATGGAGATTAAAAAAACCTTGACCATATTCAACTGCTCCCATTTAAAGAATATTGGTGAAGGATTGAAAGACATAATTTGTAATATGTACAGTAAGGTCTTAAAATTAAAATGCTGTGAAAAGGTTAATTTTAACTTATTTGATGAAATATTTGTGTTATTTTTTGCTTTTTAGCAAAAACAGTGTTCAATAACATGCTCAAGTTGTTGCTGTCTGTCCATAGACCTTTTAAAGAATTATTCCCATGAGTTTCATGTGTGATAGATCATGTTGATATAACTCCTTACAGTGCCCTAACATTGCTGTTTCAGAGGAAACATTGACTTTCATTAATATGCTTAGTGGGCATGGCTTACTATAATTCTGCTGAAAAGAAATTGTAAACACGATATCTCAAGAATGATACACTGGATTCATGTCATATGTGGCACACAGATAGCCCATGGTCTGTAGATGTACCCTAATTGTTT
>JAIGNY010001464.1:1515000-1567500 GCA_020152595.1 Chiridota heheva | reverse complement strand
CGGCATGGAGTCCTGGGGCTCAATCCCATGTTGAAGAAGCTATGGGATTTTAGCTATAATTATTTAGCTATAATCATAGGACCATTTATGAGCCAAACAGGACAAATGCTTACTATGCTATTATTCTGTGTTCTGTATTCATGTAAGGTATTTCATTTATGAGGTTAATTCAGATTATAAAGTTTAAAAAAAAAAGTAAAAGTATGTTTTTTAAATAAATAAAATTTTCATGAGGGGCCGCCCTTGTAAAACAGCAGAGCTAGGGGTCCGGAGTTGTTCATCCAGGCAGGTCAAGTAAATGTCATGGTTGCCCAGATAAGATTATTGGTTGTCTTGGGCAGCCTGATGTATGATTTATCAAACGCTGCGACCAATTGACCTCTCTGAGTAAGAAAATAGGCCACGCCCACTATAGCAATACAGTAACTAGGTGGGGAAAACAAACCTCAAATTCGTAATTATACATGACAAATGCATTGACATTTAGATGTTCATGTGGCCTGCTGCAAGCTTTGATCCATCTATGGCACTTAATTCTCTGCATTTTTAGACTTTTTAGCAAAAGGAATAAAAGAAGGTCTTGTTTACTAACCATTCTGGGTAACGAGAATCGGATTTACAAGGCCTGTAGTGGGCTCGTTGATGCAAGTTTCGTTCACCATATTGTCTGTCACTCTGAGTGAGAAAAAATGTGCATTATATTGCATTAACTACATGAGCGTGCCCCGCTAGCTAGCTGTGCTGTACCAGTACCATGTAGGATTTTTGCCCCACTTGGTTACGCCGATTTTGTTGCAAATTTGTCCGGTGATTGGTTGAAAAAGCTGTTAATTAACTAACTCAGGAAGGTCAATTGCTGTCCGGTCACACAGGAAACCATGTGCACCACTGATAAACCAAATCCACATCGAAAATTAGGGCAGTTACAATTTTGAAATTGAAAAGCAGATCGGAAATATACTACCTAATGGGTAAAAACAAAGTAGCAGTCAAATCTATTGAGGCTTGTTCTCCATAATAAACATTTCAATTTGGGCATGCTGCCATCTTTTTTGTGAGAATGCGAAGCATAATGTAAACCTATATCATGGTGAATTTGTCTGTCTGTCCGGCCGTCCACAATTTTTCCTGAGATTTCCTCAGAAAATGTTAAAGTTTCTTTAGAGTTCCTCTGACAAATATAAAGTTTTTTCAGATATCCTCATGGAAGATTAGAATTTCCTTACAAAATGTTAATGACGATGAGTGAACACACAATTACAATGACGGGTCGTCGCCTGCGTATTTGGTTATGATAGTAACAATGCTATCATGAAACGCTTAATACGACCCGGACGAGAACACAGGTACGACGTACGGACAGACATAACATCGACAACCATGTCAATGTCCACGGCCTTTGATAACCAGTTGTGGTACACTGGCGTGTCTACCCAACCCAGGCTTGAACCCAGGGCCTCGTGGTCTGTAGACAGGTATGATAACCGCTACACCACAGTAGGTCAAGTTTTTTTAGAGACACTTAAGGCAGATGGAATACTAGTTTCCCTAAAAAGTCTACAAGATGTTTGATATTTCCTTAGAAGATAAGTGTAAAATTATATAGTTTTCTAATAATCTTCAAGAGATCATCAAGTGTCTCTCTCGTAGCACTGGAGATATAAAATCCTTAAAATTCTTTAAATTATTTGGGCACCAACGGTTGTATAAGGCGTAATTATTAAACTTTGTCTTTATTATTGTGGTCATTTGCATAAAGTTGCTACAGTATATGAACTGACCAGACTTTTTTTATTTAGTATGCACAGTCACGGAGTGTGACAGGATGTGACTGCATATGGACATAGGGAGGGATGCCATGTGGGACATGGATGGGGGCCATGTGGGACATATGATATGATATATACCATGTGGTATACACCAAAGGCTAAAAATTATTTGACTGCCTTTTTTCTTATTTAACAAGTCATTTGCATATAAGTTATTATATGAACTGACACTTCCATACATAGTATGATCAATCAGGGACTGATAGCTAGGATGAGACTTCTTATGGAGCCTATTGGATGTCATGTGGGACATGGGGTGGGATGCCATGTGAACAGGGTGGAATGCCATGTAGGATATATGTTGGAATGCCATGCGGGACATAGGGTGGAATGCCATGGGATGTCATGTGGGACATTAGATGTCATGTGGGACATGGGATGTCATGTGGGACATTAGATGTCATGTGGGACGTGGGACATATGGTGGGATGTCGTGTGGGACATGGGTGGGATACGACGAGTAACCCAGAGTGTGACAGGTTGGGATGCCATGTGTGACATAGGGTAGGAGGCTATGTGGGACATAAGGTAGGAGGCCATAGGGACATGGGATGTGATGCCATGTTGGACATAAAGTAGAATGTCATTGGGACATTGGAATGGATACTAAGTGGAACATAAAGTGGGACATATGGTGGGATGCCATGTTGGACATCAGGTGGGGAGCCACTGATGCGGAACATATGGTGGGATGCCATCTGGGACATAGAGAGAGATACCATGCCTCACAGGGAGGGATGCCATGTAGGACATAGGTAAGAATGTCATGTGGTACATATGGTTGAATTAATGTGGGACATACAAGTAGGATGGGATCCATATGGGACATAGGGTGGGATGCCATGTGGGTCATAGGGTGGGATTCCATATGGGACATATGGAGGAATGCCATGTGGGATATATGGTGGAATGTCATGTAAAACATACTGTATGGTGGAATGCCATGTGGGAGATATGGTGGAATGCCATGTGGGAGATTTGGTAGAATACCATTTGGGACAAGGCATGGGGTGGGATGTCATGTGGGACATGGGGTGGGATGTCATTTGGTACATGGGATGGGATCCATGTGGGACGCCTTGTGGGTCATAGGTTGAGATGTCATGTGGGACATATGGTGGAATGCCACGTGGGATGCATGGGATATGATGCCATGTTGGACATAAAGTAGGATGTCATTGGTACATTGGGAGGGATACCATGTGGAACAGATGGTGGGATGCCATGTAGGAGATCATGTGGGAAGCCACTGATGCGGGACATATGGTGGGATGCCATGTACATGTAGGTCAATGGGAAAAATGTCATGTGGTACATATGGTTGGATTAATGTGGAACATACATGTAGGATGGGATCCATATGGGACATAGAGTGGGATGCCATGTGGGTCATAGGGTGGAATGCCATGTGGGAGATATGGTGGAATGCCATGTGGGAGATATGGTGGAATGCCATGTGGGACAAGGCATGGCGTGGGACATGGGGTGGGATGTCATTTGGCACATGGGATGGGATCCATGTGGGACATAGGGTGGGATGCCATGTGGGTCATAGGATGAGATGTCATGTGGGACATATGGTGGAATGCCACGTGGGACGCATGGGATGGGATGTCATGTGGGACATGGGGTGGGATGCCATGTGAGACATGGTGGAATGCCATGTGGGACAAGGGATGGGATGTGATATCATGTGGGTCATGGGATGGGATGTCATGTGGTACACGGTATGGGATGCCATGTGGGACATGGGATGCCATGTGGGACTTAGTGTGAGATGCCATTTTTATAATTAGCCAGGCCATATGATATGGTGTCAATTTACATGGGCATGGTAACCATGCAGTATTTACCATTCTAGTTTCTTATTGTTGAAATTAAAAGTAGGTAAAACTCTACTTCATTTAGCAGACACTTTCCTTGATTATTTTCTGAAAAATATTTCAATAGCCACCGTAAGTCTTTTCCAAAATCTTTGTTATTCTATTGATAATATAGTCAAATATGTCTTTCAATTTGATATCAGTAGAAGTTATTGTTTCCAAGTTTTAATTTACTGTTATGTTGTATGTACATGAAGAGGCTGTATTACCTGAAATGTATTTCAAATGATTTGAAACAAGGAAACCCCAAAGAAAAAAAAAAAAAAAAACAATAGCTGCCAAAATTGGATAGAATTCAACCATTTTACACGTTTTTAATTTTCAGGTATGAAATACAATGTTATAATATATAAACATGCAAACCTTTGTAGTTTTTTTATTTGTAAACAAAAATTACTAATCATCTGCAAAAATTCTTTGAGGAAACCAGTAGAGGGATTTCATCATGTGACTCGAACTACCACCGGAAGCCATTTTGCAAAGCGGGGCATCGTTGCGTTTCACGCATCTTCACACAGCTCAGTCACATCACACGTACAACCAACATACTGCATGCTAATCTATCTACCACTTCAGCGAATTTTACTGATTGCAGTTTTTTTGTTGGATTCCTATTTTACTTCATATTTTCTTTAAGTTTGATATATTCACTGGTAATATGAATGTGTCTTATACTCAAACATAGCCTTCATACTTGATATAAAGTGCTCACTGCAAATCCTTGTATGAACCATAGAATGAAAGCCGTCCTGTTGTACAGTAGAAACCCACTTCGAACGTTGATCAGGATCAAATAGAAATCAAGAAAACATCTTTTTACTCCTCGGCACACGTCTATCAACGGCTCAGGAAGATTCCAGCATAATTATCTTACAAAATTAATCTTATATAACTACATGCAAATGTATGTAAATCTATTTAAGTGTACAGCAGACAATCGTGTCCCTGCCTTACAAAATAGCAATGTAAACAAAGTCATGTGACCTCATGCCTCAGCTGAAACACCCTTATTGTGCAATATGAAATTTTAATGTAACTCTTTAAATTTCTCTCTAAAATCTAAGTCAGGAAAATCAGTTTGGCATGCCCCTCACCGATTCCTATATTTCCTATAAAAATTTCTCTATTTATTTTCCATGATTTCAGCCATTAATTCCTACATATTCCAGTCAGCATATTCTCCTTAAAACCCAACAAAAAATATAGCAGTAAAATCTTTCATTTTAAACCAATTTTGGTTGGATTTGTTTCTTTTCTTTTCTTTTTTTTAATAAATTTTAACGTTGTGTCATTAGTTCTTCCCACTGGTATAGATAATTTCTGAATTTGATCACACCTTGATGGTCTGGTGTGAGTAGTTTTGTGCTCCAGAATTCATCAAGAAGACGGAAGGTGGAAGTATCCCTTTTCTCTATTGGTTTCATCTGCTTTCAATCTTCCATTTGTTGCAGAAGGGGAGTGACTTGCAGCATGGAAGCATAGAATCATTTCTCCCAAACAGTAGAGGTGGAGTTTCCATTTGCCCGTCTTTTCAGCACGAGTGAAGTGTTGCAGAAGGGCCACTTGCCAGATAAATCACCCCCTGATTTTTTTATTCCTGCTCTGATTTGCTGCCTCGTGAAGTAGTTTTCATATGATGTGACTTGACACTTTAATGCACCATTCTGCTACTCTGAATTTTACCATCAGCGCGAGTGTGCGTGGGGCTGACCATGGCGAGCGTGAATACTGTGTTTTGCTGCCATGATGAAATTGAATTTTAGGGGGATTTTTGACTTAGGTTTTCTTCTCTTTTGCAGCTCTTATGTATCATATGCTGGGACTTGGCTTGTCATCGATTAGGCAGAACGAGGATGAATTTAACACGATAGGTGCTGCCACAATTACAGGAATACTTTATAAATCAACAGGTATTTAAAACATCCATGTTACTGTTTGCTTGCACTAAGTCAAGGATTGATGAATCACTTGTCTGGCTGGCATATATAGTTTTTGCTGGGCAGATCAGTCTGTTGGACAATCAAATTGTTGGCACAGTTTGTGTTAAACATATTCACATAAAATACTCGGACAAACTAATTTGATTTCTGGTTAATAAAAAGTGCCGGGTTTAGTATTCTTCGAACAAGTTGCCTTCAGGTTGATTTGTCGAACCCTGGATGTAGTGCTGGACTTATGTCCCAAAAGAAGCATAGGCATTTGTAGGACGACATAAGTTCCTCATGAGCCAATGTGGGCTCATGCGGGCTGGTGCTAATCTCTGGTTTTGTTGGTGCTACCGAATCAAGAGTACTCGACTTCCACCAGTCCATCGCAGGTTAACTTCCCAACAAACTAGTACTCATTTCACAGCTGCGTCGACTGTAGCAATAGGAAATTAAGTGTATTTCTAGAGAACACTACTTTAGAGTGGTGCAAAGAGTTAAAATGGAACATGGTACCTTTCGAGTATGAGTGGGATGCACTACCACTGGGAAATCTGGCTTTCCGTGTAGTAAATGGCCAAAGTGCTGACTCAAGTTTACTTGAATCAAATGGGGTGGAAACCAGAGGGGCATAGAAAATGGAAATGACATGGAGGAGAATGGTTGAGAAGGCGAGAGACCGAGCTGGTTGGAGATCGTGGACTGATGTAAGAAGGAGAGCAGATGAAATAAGTGAATGAAGAGTTGATGTCCGGCCTTTATGCGCCTCCTGGCTTGAAGAGAATTAAGGTTAAGGTAATCAATCAATGTGTGCATAGCGCCAGTATCCAAAGACAGGTTGCACTTAGTTTAAGTGGGTTCAGCTAACAAAATTCATCCTTAAATTATTTGATTGAGATGTAAGTGAATAAACTCTGGGTTTAAGTATTCAGGAAACCAGACGAATCTATTGTTGATACCTCCAATTCTGTTTCTGTTTTATACTATGCAAACACCTCCAAGTGGCGGTTATCACACGTAGGCCAGTGTGGTGGGTAGTATAATTAGTTAAGGAAATGAGCTCTGTTAACAAGAGTAATTACACCCACGAATAGTTCTTGGATAGAGGGCAAATTAATAACAAATTTGATTGAAATGTAGCATTTCCAAAAGATTAGGTCCTTGGTATTGCCTTAAGAATGGTTATTTGTATTAGATGAAAGTTTGACGATGAAATTAATCTCTTCATCTGGTGGACTGCGAGTGCCACTCAACTATTTTTTCCAAGAGCTTGGCATATTTTTAACCTTAGCACCATCATTTACAATTTTATTTCATTGCACTACCACAAGACTAAAAGAGCTCTTTGCACTCAGACTAACAGAGCTCTTTGCACTCAGACTAAGCCCCAAACAATTAACCATCCATAGATAAACTCTTTTGGCACATCTGACTTTAATTGTGCTGGTAAACCCAAACAAACAAACTTGTCATATTTGTAAATGTAATGGGTCTAATTGTCATTGGATTAGAACCTAACATCCCCAGTTGCTTGGTTTGTGCTCAACTGTCGTAGCTACCGATCATGAGGGTGATTATAAGACCTAAATGTTTGTTTAATTACCCCCTCCGCTGCCCCTAGCTTTCCAACAAAAAAAAGGACCAGCATTTTTACATTTTCAAACATACCTACGCTACGTGAAAATGCCCACAAAATGCCATGGCAACCACCTTTGCCTGTTGAATGTTGTTGTTACTGTTGAGAAAAAGATGCCCACGTCCCACAAGAGCTTGTGAATACAAAGTCGTCCGCCTGTTTGTAACAAGTGTGTCATTCAATTGAAATAAAATTCCAAATCACACAAAATGCACAGGTGGGATATAAAAACTGAGCAAAATAAAAGGAATCAACAATCTGAAAATGAAGTGAAGTGCTTTTAATTCTGTTTTATAAATGTTCTTGATACTTAACCCTGAGGGAGCCAAAAAAACGTAACCTTTTTTCTCTCACCCCTCCCTCCCTTACAATTTTCCACAAGAAAGTGCAAACTAACAATCTTCTCTTAGGCCTAATGATCCTGCTCCCATAATAGTCAATCTAATTTTGATGATGACCTTTCATTTCTATAACAAATAGTTCAAAATAAACTGGTTTCAGTTTTTAAGTTTTAAAAATGACACTTATAGTGAGTTATTATAACTGATCAAATTTTGAATGATTTTTAAGTTATGATAAATTGTGATGTATGACTGGGCAAACAGCTGAAAATCTTAAAGTAATTCTTTAAATTTCTTTCCTAAATCTCTGTAACCTAAATCTCTGTAACCTAAATCTTTGTAACCTTAATCTCTGTAACCTAAATTTCTGTAACCTAAATATCTGTAAACTAAATCTCTGCAACCTAAATCTCTGTAAGGTAAATTTCTGTAACCTAAATCAACCTAAATCTCTGTAACCTAAATCTCTGTACGCTAATTTTCTGTAACCTAAATCTCAGTAGCCTAAATCTCAGTAGCCTAAATCTCAGTAACCTAAATCTCAGTAACCTTAATCTCAGTAACCTTAATCTCTGCAACCGAAATCTCTGCAACCGAAATCTCTGCAACCGAAATTTCTGTAACCTAAATCTCTGTAACCTAAATCTCAGTCACCTAAATCTCTATATGCTTAATCTCTGTAACCTAAATCTCTGTAAACTAAATCTCTGCAACCTAAATCTCTGCAACCCAAATCTCTGTAAACTAAATCTCTGTAACCAAATCTCTGTAACCTAAATCTCTGTAACCCAAATCTCTGTAACCCAAATCTATGTAACCCAAATCTATGTAACCCAAATTTAGGTAACCTAATGCAAATCCATGTAAGCCAAATCTATGTAACCTAATTCTCTGTAACCTGAATCTCTGTAACCTAAATCTCTGTAAATCTCTGTAACCTAAACCTCTGTAACCTGAAACTGATGAGAAAGCTTATTCCTGCAAGAATTTGATAGGGGTATGGCAAAGATTAACAAACTTTTGATCAGAATTTGCCTCTACACATCCATACACCTTTAAAGGACTATGGACATACTGTACAGCAGATTTATGATATGTGAAAGAGCATGGAATTCTGAGTAAAACAGTATATTTTATCTGTTGAAAGCTTATTTAGTTTTTAAGTTGTGAAAAACAAATTTTCCAGATTTGTTATTTTGTGTGAAATTTGTGATATTATAAGAGCATGCAACACACCCCAAAATCTAGATGTAATTTTTTTTTAATCTGTTTTTCAAAGTCAGCTACTTGTGAACTTCAAAATGTCTGTTCTAGATACATGATAATTCGGAGTATGACCAAGTTCTGAAAACATTTGCCTGAAGTCCAGTGCTTTTTTTTGAGAGAGGAATAAAAAGAAAGGTTTAACAAATAATGGCCTCTTTGATGTCACATATTATTGCGCAATGACAGCTCAAAATTAAAAATGCTGTAAAGTTAACCAATTTTGATGTTATGTTTTTGCTGTTGGTGGTTTAATTATATTTTACCACCAATTAAGCCCATGTTGCCTCTAGCTGTCCATAGTCCTGTAATGAAATGAATATTTCTGTTATGATCAATCATTGTAATGGAGGACAAAAATACATAGGTAACTGAAGAAACTACTCTGTTATTTTGTTCCATTCAAGATATATAAATTTTGAATTTTCATAGATTTGGTATAGAAGTGACTAATGTGGAAAGTTTACTGTAAGAGAGTGACGTCACACCCTTAAAAACTCTTATTTTTTCCCAAATCTCTTGAGGTGATAAATCACCACTTGTTTTCCTCGTTGTACATATCTATTGATTGTAAGTCAGAAAATCACAGAAAATATTTCCGTTAAATTCTCAATAGCTTTTAAGTAATGTAATATGTAACTAATGGTGTAGGAAGTAGGTAGTTGAGTTGGTAGAGTGCACGACTGAGATTCAGAGGTATCAGGTTTAAGCCTCGATCAGATCTTGCCCATTTTTCCACAGCATTGCAGACAGATAGGCTGAACATCAAAACGGAAGTATGTTGTTTGCAGCTCCTGCCCCCCCCCTCCTCCTCCTCCTTTTCCCCATTCAGCTTTTGAGAGAAGTGGCAATGGTTGAATGGTGCTCATCATTTTTCGGATGGTAGAACAGTCACACCCTGCCTGGTTATCTGAACACTATTCGAGAAGAAAAGCGGGAAAAAGGTGGTGTTTATTCACTTCCCGTCCTTGCTCGTCCTGACCCAGTCAAGCCCAAATTATTGTGCACTGATTCGTCTGGCAGCCAGAGAACTTATTAGGTGGCTGATTAAGTCCAGCGCTTTGAGGTCTTGGCAAAAAATGCTATATGAATTGATGTCTAATGATAATAATAATAGTCTAAATTCAGTTTTTCAGAACTTTCTTTCAAATTGCAATCTTTTCACAACTTAAAATATTTTTTTCATATCACCACTTTTACTCATCAAACATATCCAATGGTTGTAAGTCAGAAAATTAAAAGAAAATATGTCTGTCAAATTCACAATAATTTATGTAAGGATGTGATGTCACTATCAATCTGAATATTCTTTCCAGACAATTCTGAAACAACTTTTAACTTTAGTATCTCCATACCAGAATAAGTTTTCAGCATTTTATTTCACTATTTTGTTTTTTCTATTATCCTCTTTCTATAAGATGAACATGCTTGACCACTGAACTAATAAATGTTCATTTTTGTTTGCAGCTGGCAGAAGACAGATGTTAGGAGGTGGCGCAGCAGGATTAATACTTTCGTCTGCATGGTGTCTTTACCAAAACAAAGATAAAATGAAAGGACTCTTTGGACAATCGCAGTCCTATTAATGTGAATCAAAAACTAATTGAGTGGGGGAAACTGTTGACTCAAACTTTCATTGGAGTATGTTTGAACTACAAGGCAAGATTCTGATTGTGAATACCAGTTGTGTGAGAAAAGGATTGCAGCTGTTGGATTTCAGCTGTTAGATTTCAGCTGTGGACCATGGATGCAATAATAAGCCCGCGGATTCGAACCAGTTGTATGCTTGATTATACCGGCTTTGTGCTGGAGGATACCAATTGCATGCATGAGAATACCAGTTTTATGCATGAGAGTACCAGTTAAATGAATATGGTTGCGAATACCAGTTACATGCTTGTATGGATGAGAATACTAATTAATTGATGAAGATCACATGCCTTATGCCTGAAAATATACGTTAGTTACATGCATAAAATCACCAGTGGGGATATATGAGAATATAATTGCTTTAAATCTATTAGCTTAATTTTTTTTAGAGTTTTTCCTAAATGAAAATGTTTTCCTACAAACCAACCCAAGATTTGGGGGAAATGAAATGAATTACTCACCTATACTACATGCAGGCTTAGAAGTGACTTTCATACTTATGTTTTTTACCATCAGATGCTGATTTTATCATTGTATGTGTAAAGTGTGATATACAAATGAGGACAAAGGTCAAATTGAGTATGCCAATTTTTGTATTCATAATTTCAGTCATTAAAAATGATGAGATTGTCTTCTAATCTAATGAAGAAAATACAATGAAATACAAATAGAATTCTGAGAAGTTTGAGATATAAGGGTGCAATTATGGACTTTGATGACAGGGGGCATGAGAGGGCAGATTTTTGTAGTAGAATAATTCCAGTGAATCCTTTTGCTCACTTTTTATTGCAGTCAAAAAGAGCGACCTCTTATTTACTTGGTTGGTGCCACGTCACCTCCGGGAGACGACGTCATTTGCTGGAGTGAAAACAAACCTTTGCGCGATATACGTGGGCAAGTCCATATGCGTTTACTGTGTGCGGTACGTATGGCATATAAACAAATACCGCTGATTGCTTTGTTTTCACTCTAATGTGGGGGGAATGCACGCAGTTGCTATGCGGTCTGATGACCTCAGGTTACATTTCCAACCAAGTGAATAGCTACAAATGTCAGCCTATAAAACCCAATGATAACCTCTAAAAGTGATCAATTTAAAATAATGAAATCTTCAGACTACCAAACAGATTTTGATTTTAATTTCTGGAGGCATCGCTTCTCATTTGAATATCATTTAGCCATTGATAATCTAATAATATTTAAGAAGTTTTTTTTTTTTTTTTTTTTTAAGAAGGAAGAATTGCCTTAATTAAAACAGCTTTTGCCCATAGCAAGACTTATTTAGCTGTCAATGAGATGGAATTCACAGATGAACAGTATCTTGGAGGATTTTCTCAGTAAGCTGGATTAACTGCACTTTGTGGAGAAATGTGGTGTTTGTAAAGGCTGTTCAGTTTTTCTTTGATGATGATGTAATTTTCTTACCATTTGTTATCACTTTAGAATTTAATTTCAATTTTTAAGTTTTAACACAAAATTTAAAAGTACTGTAGGTCAGGTTTTTCCATTGTGTTAAAAGACCAACTTTGCTTTTCATGGACTTGAGAATTTATTTCCTGGAGTTTTCGTATTTAAATCGAGCATTTATTTTGCCCAAGAAAATTGGACATAGCTTTGATGTGAAACAATTAAGCTTTAGCCTTTAGTTCTTAACTTATGTTTAACAAACCTGATACAAATATTCTACATACATTTCAAGTCTTACACACTCTACCACCGAACCCCTACCAGCTCTCCACCTACCACCCCTCCCCACCCCCACCCATAAGCCATGGTTCCTCCAACCTTGAACATTTTCCCTGCATATCAAAAATTTGTACCTTTAAGATATTGTTTGGTTGTTATACCATATCAAAGAATTAGTTTAGGTGTCATGCATGTCCATCTTATATGAAAGAGGATTTCAAAAGAAACAAAATGGTGAAGAATGCATTCAAATATCTTATTCTGTTAAGGAGATATCTAAGTTTAAAGTTTGGTATCATTTATATAGAAATGACTGATATCAGACTAGTTGTTATGTCATAGCCTCAGATTCCTCAAAGTCTTTATGTATTCTATCATATTTTGTGCTGATTTTGTGGCTTATAAACCATAGGGTATGTCAAAAAAAGTAGTAAAACTGAATCTTGGAAGGGTATTTATAATATACCACTTGAAGAAAATATAAAGACAAATAATTTAAATAGTGAAAAATTTAAATAAACTTTCTTTAAAATACATAAACACTGAGGAATCTGAGGCCGTGATGTCACAACCAGTCTGATTTCTGTTGTTTCCACACAAATGATACCAAACTTTAAACTTGAATATCTCTTTAACAGAATAAGATTTTGCAATGCTTTCTTCTCCATTTTGTTTTCTTTTGAAGTCCTCTTTCGTATAAGATGGACATGCTTGACCACTAAACTAATCTTTTACAGATTAATGGGTAGAAGAAACAATGGCCATTCAGT
This sequence comes from Chiridota heheva, assembly GCA_020152595.1. Taxonomy (NCBI): domain Eukaryota; kingdom Metazoa; phylum Echinodermata; class Holothuroidea; order Apodida; family Chiridotidae; genus Chiridota; species Chiridota heheva. Next base: position 1,554,517 of record JAIGNY010001464.1, on the reverse strand, counting down.
ATGTATAGAGAAATCATCCCTCTCATGCATCACAAATGCTCATAAAAATTTGCATAATAAGGGTGTTTCAGCTGACGTCATCAGGTCACATGACTTTGTGTACATTACCATTTTGTAGGGCAGGAACACTGTCGTCTGCTGTACACTTAATTAGATTTACTTATGTTTGCATGTAGTTATATAAGATTAATTTTGTAAGATAATTATGCCGGAGTCCTGCTGTACCATTGGGTGCACTAGTAAACGTGTGCTGGGGAATGAAAAGGAGTTTTCTCGATTTCCATCTGATCCTGATCGACCTTCGAAGTGGGTTTCTGCTGTATGATGCAACGGCTTTCAACCTACAGTTCACACTAGGATTTGCAGCAACCACTTTGTATCAGGTTTGCAGTCTTTGTCCGAGTATAACGAGCAATGAGCTGGCATTAACGTTCAAATTATTCTTTGTGAATATATCAAACCTAAAGAAAATATGAAGTAAAATCGGAAGTGACCAAACAATTGCAATCAGTAAAATTCGCTGAATTGGTACTGGTAGGTTAGCATGTATTATGTTTGTTGTACGTGTGATGTGACTGAGCTGTGTGAAGACGCGTGGAACGCAACGATGCTCTCCCTGCAAAATGGCTTCCAGTGAAGTTAAGTCATGTGATGAAGTCCCTCTATTTGCATAAAAAAGGACAAATTTATAGTTATCAAATGGTCAGTTTTTAAACGATCAATTTAGCTCATATGACTACTACCTGCATGGATTGGAAGTGATACAACACTCCTTTACCTTTTGCATACTTAAAAAAGATTAGTTTACTGGTCAACCTTGCTTATTTTGCATGCAAATGGTCAAGAAACCTTGCTTCAATACCATACTCCGCTAACAAGAAATTCAAGCTTAAAGCTTGTCTTATTCGTGTAGAAGTAATTGGTATAGTAAGTCTTCTATGGAAGGCTGGCGCCCTCATCCTCACATTCTTAGCCATTGTTAATGTATTTTTAAGAAAATTGATTTAAAATATTTTACTATCTGAATTAATTTCCTTGAATATTCTTAAGGTGGTAAATTATAAATACTGATATAGATTCAGTTTTACTACTTTCTTGATATATCCAGTAGTATTAAGTCACAAAATCGTAAGACAAATATGATGGAATACATACAAATTTTGAGAAATCTGAGAATTACCTAGTCTGATTTGAGTCGTTTTTACACAAATGATACAGAACTTTAAACTCTAATGTCTCATAAACGGAATAAGATGCAGAAGTAGTTCTCTTCACTGTGTTGTTGTATTTCCTCTCGTAAAAGATCAACTTGCTTGACCACTGAACTAATCCTTTCAAATGTAAGGCATAGAGTTTTTACGTAACTTTTCCTGTCATTTATCTAGCCAATGTGTCAAGTTACTTTATTTTGTCGTCAAGATTTTTGTTATAAAAGCAATGAAGCTAGGATGAATGACCCATCCTACCACCTGGCAGAGGCTATATATGTGTAAATTAGAGCCCTGGGACTTCCTGTCTAAGGTTGTTTTGCTGTGTCAATAGCCATCTAATGCACTGAGCTGATTTGCATAGCAAGTAAATAAGAATTTTAAGCCTCAAGCCCCAGACTTGTTTTTGTTGAGAAACGTATGGATACTATTTAAAATATTGCAGGTTTTTTTTTGTACCGTTACAAGTGTGTATTGTTGAAATATAAAACGTTGCAGGTTATAGTTACAGACATAATTTATATAGTTGGTTTTATATAACAATTGCATATAATATTCCTCATATATAATTGCATATAATATTACCTTTTTTTATAATTTCATGTTGTAAATTACTTAAATTATTGTAAAATATGATTTTTTTTGGGTAATCTGTATTTTTTCCTTCTTATTAAGGACATTTTGGGAAGAGCATGATAAGTGCTGTTTTATGTTTGGAGCTCAAAATTGAAACAACTTCTTTTAGGAAATGTTTGAACTTGATAATATTAAACTAAACTCTTTGAGTTTTACCTGATGGGATAGAATGTGAGGATGAGTACAAAAGCAGATTTGTAGATCAGATCGTTATGCAGTGGCGTAATGGGCGCGCCAAAAATCGCTCGCGTTACGCACTTGGCGCTGGAGCGTAATTAGCGGATTTGAGGTCTCAAAACGGTCTCCAAAACGCTCTTAGTTGAAACTATTGGAGGGATTTGGGGGTTGGGGGCCCCTATAGGTCAAGGGCCCTTGCTGGCTAGAGGCGGTCTGCTGCGCTAACCTTCAAGGGCCCCTGAGCATTATGCCACTGGATATATGGACAGGTACAAATATATTTTATATGCACCAGAAAGAGGGTTAGATTCTAACCAAAATAATCTTTAAAGTATCTTAAATGTAGTTTCTTGGTTCCGTTTAAACCAATTTTGAATTATTCCTAATGTATGAAGGAGAGGACAACTCAAAATTCTTTAAAATGATTCTTTAAATTTCTGTGCTTAATTTTCAGTCACTGAAAATCATCAGATTGTTTTCTCCTGTTAAATTTGTACTGAGGGTAGGATGGTACTTGGAATGTACTTTGTATATTCAACTGCTTCCATTCAAATAACACTGGTGGAGGATGAAAAACAATAGGTTAACATAAGAATATTCATAGGTTCCTTTTTATGATATATATTTGATATTAACATAGATTATAATTTATTATTATAAGGACTTAAAGTAAAAATCCTAGTCAATTGTCAATCAATTTTGGTAATTTTTTTTTGCTATTTTTATAGTTTATAGCATATTTTTTTTTGCTTTCTGGCCAAAGATTTTAAAAGTAATATTCTCATAATTTTTTGTGTATAATTTAAATGAAATAGCAACAATTGAAGAAACAACATGATGATCTAGCGGCCGCATCGGAAAGTTGTCCTGTCCATTACGGGGGTAGATCTGTCCATTGATGCATGCAACATTAGAAAAACCCACAAAGTAATATCGCCTTTCAAGCACTAGAATTTGATCTTGTAAATGACCACAAGCTGGAAATTACCACAAGCCGGTAGAGCTTGGAAACTGTATCATGTATCTCAATGCGCGAGTAAGCAAGTAATGCAAATTAAAAGAAGCGGGGGGGGGAGAACTTAATATGTTCACCCAACCAGTTTTCCTTCAATGATTGGGTGTTTAGGACACATTTTTAATGTGGCCAAGATCATAATGAGTTGGTGCAAACCCCATATTAGTACACTATTCGGTTTAGACTTGATCTTATATCAAAGATTCACGCAGTTTGTTGGAACGTGGCTTAAATTAGATTATTTGCTCCCATTTTGTTCACAGTTTGGAAAGAAAATGAGGAGAATCGGGCAAAATTTAAAGAAAAAGGTAGTTTGTTCTGAAAGAATGTACTTTTGTATAAGTAAGATTTTGCAGATTTTGAAATTGAGGATTTTCAGAAATGAATGAAATTACACATCTTAAAATCGTCCAAATTCTCCGACTTATCCATTACTTTTATGATGTAGCGAAAAAGCTGCAAGTTAAATGTATTCTCGGGTATTTTGGGAGTTTCTTTGATAATTGAAATCTTCCACTCTCTGGAATCACAGATACTAGAATTGGTAAAATCGATTGAAATGTAGGTGTTTCACGTAATTTAAATGTCTCAGATCCACTTTTCTGTTTGGAACTAACCCTAGTTACGGCACTGCGGAGGAGTGGGGGGGGGAGGAGGAGGTGCAACCGCACGCAAGATTGCCTTTCCAAAAAAATTGTATTGCTAAGTGACATGTCCGATTTTTGCTCCTCTGAGACAAAATTGCCCCTCTCTTGCCCCCTTCCTTCCCCCAGCATCGCACGAAATCACTGAAATTTACCCTCAGTGTACATCCTTTCCCCCATCTATCACCAGATCACATAATTGGTATTTACACCATGTTAGGCTACAGTTTCATTTAAAACATGTCTTTAACTAGTTTGATATTTATATGGATGGAAATAGATGAGTTTGGAAGTTAAATGATATTTTGTATCATCTTTGACAGTAAATGTAATTGGAGATATGTAGAACTGTTATTGAATAGCTATTTTTAGTAGCAAACTTCTGTAGGACCATTTTCCAGTTGGTTACGTGTGTGACAAAGTGTGCAATGACCCAACAGATCCCTGGGATACCCTAGGGGTGTGTTGGGCCAGTTACGTGTCTGACAGACCACATAATGGCCCTGTAAGTCACAATTGCGGAGGGAACATGAAACATCTGGTACACTTTACATGAGGTACCACCATAAAATTGTCTTCTCTGGAATGCTGAGTCAGCCTGAGTGTTGATCATTTTCTTGCTTATTACCCGATCTCCAAACATTCTGGGAACCACAAATCATTAAATAACTGAGGGGTAAGGGAAGCTACACCCCTTCACCACATTGGAGAATGCAACAGAACATTGGGGTCTTTTAACCTGTCGGGGGAGTATTACACAGGAAATTTGTAAATATAAATTTTGTAACCATTGTGCTGCCTTAACTTCTCAGAGCGGTACTGAAAGTTTGCAGAATCAGTTTCTGTGGGAAGTCTTTCTGTCCATTCAGCAAAAAAGCAGAACCACAATATCCTTTAACATGCCCTGTATAAGGTTTTAGTGGATCAGAGGCATTAGAAAGGGCTAGGGGAAGGAGTGGGGGCGAACTGGCTCCTTCCCGGTTGAAGGGTAAAATTGGGAAATTGATGGAAAATTTTCCGAAAATTAAAAGGAACTTTCCCAAAATTGAAGAATATTTTCAAAAAATTGAAAAAAAATCCTCTCAAATTGAAAGAAACATCCTGAAAATTGATAGAAATTTCCTGATTAGCAGCAACGTCAGAAGCTTTATGTACCAGTGCAATTTTTCCAATAGTAAGCAAGAAGGAAAATGTTTGATTTGTGGGCCGAGAGGGGGGGGGGGGCCTTTCCCTTTGAAACGCTTGGACTCTACGCGCATGTCCTGATCCATCATAGAAGATATTTATCCAATGCCAATCAATTATGGTTCTACTTAAAACTTATACCCAAATTGTACAGTATTTTACATGCTCTTGGGAATATCAATGTTCCAACAGAAATTATAATCTTATAGGTTGGTGCCAGCCCACTGTTCAGAAGGCCCAGTAATCTGAAGGTGTCAATAGTCTGAAAGAGAGGGCCCACTAGTCCGATAGTCCAAAGGTTCAATAGTCCGAAGGTTCGATAGTCCGAAGCATTCGGAATAATATATAATTGGGCATTCGGAATATTGGGCCTTTTCTTTCGGACTATGGAACCTTCAGACTATTGGGCCTTTATGTCGGACTATTAAACTTTGGACTATTGCGCCTTTGGACCAGTGGGCAGACGCTTATGCATTTACTTTGTCATTTTGTATTCTTTCGAGCTCCAACCCTTGTTAATTGACCTCTCTGAGTTAAATGATCGGCAGCTTTTTCAACTAATCACCGCATGAATTTGCCTAGCAACAAAATCTGTGTAACTAAGTGGGGCAAACATTGTACGCGGTACTGGTATAAGTACAACTAGCTACCGGTGCGCACTCCTGTAGTCTATACAATTTACTGTACATAAATTTCTGCACTCGCAGACTAAGTGACGTCAAAATGGTGAACAAAAATTGCGCATACAGGCCACTGCGGGCTTTGTAAATCTGATTGCTGCTACCCAGAACACTTAAAAAACTGATTATTTTTTTTATTTATTGATTTTTTGTTGCTAAAAACTAAAGATCTGGAGAAGTACCATAGATGGACCATAGCTTGGGGCGCTTCGCGAACATCTAAATGCCAATGAAGTGGAAAGGCACGATCTGATGATTATGGATTTGGGGATTGTTTGCCCTGGGCTCCACCTAGTTACCGCGTTGCTATGGTGGGTGTGACTTATTTCGTAATTAAGAGACGTTATTTCAACACATGAAAGCAATTTTCTATAACGACATGTTCGCTTCCTTTTCTAATCCAGCGCCACTGTATTATCGACTCTCACTGTAAATTCCGAACAAACTCATTTTTTAGTAGAAATGAAAGCCAACCAACCCAAGAGAGAATTCTTCGATCGCCTCTTCCCACCGAACTTCCCTCCCGCATTTTTCTAGCTATCGTTCTTCCACATGGTACCATCCTACATTACTTTTATCTTCATTACAACAGTTCAATGCCTTTGATAAATAAAAAAAAATTCCAATTAAATGTTTGTTTTTCTTCTCTTTGTATTCAGTGCATGCCCAGAAATTTGAGTCAATGCCATTCCAAGTATTTATTTTTCCATTTATTAACATTTTCTGGCATAAGCTTGAATCTCTGGTTGATTCATGAGAGATGGTTTGCATTTAACTAGGAAAGGTGCTCGTATTCTTGCTAGGGTGTCAATATGGCAATTAAGGATCCGAGTCCTTTAAACTAGTCATGGAGGAGGGAGGGGGGTGGAGGGGGGTCGAGAGTTTAAACCCACCTGTCATGCATGTTTCTGTGGATAGGGATTGTTCTAGTGGTAGAATTAAGGTTATGTTTTCATATGTTCGTAGCATTTTGAATAAGCGTGATGAGCTTCTGGCTGAAGTTTCAATTAGTAGACCTGATATAATTGGTATTACTGAGAGTTGGATTTATAGTGAAATTAGTGATTCAGAGATACATATTGCAGGTTACTCAGTTTTTAGGCAAGACATATTAGATACTCTCAATGGTAGAGGAAGTGGTGTTTTATTGTTTGTGAAAGATAGTTTAAATTGTATAGATAGGACTACTCAGTTTTGGGAGGGTTTTTCAAATTGCCTATGGTGTGAGCCTAATGTTGATGGCGATGTTGGTAGTTCAGTAATTGTTGGTGTTGTGTATAGATCACCAAATTCTAGTCCTGAGAACAATTAGAAATTGCTTGACTGCTTCAGGAAAGTTGCTTCTAGGGGGGTTATTGTTTTTGGGGACTTCAATTTCCAGACATTGATTGGAATCTTTGTACTAGTGGTCCACATGGTAAAGATTTTCTGGATGCTGTATCTGACTGCTTTTTCACCCAGCATGTGTTGTTTCCCTCGCGTAGTAGAAATTGTCTCGATTTGATTTTCCAAAGAAAGTATGATTATAAATGTGCTAAGTAGCGGTAAGGTAGGGTGTAGTGATCATGACCTCATTCATTTTGATCTGTATTGCTTCACAAAGGTTTCTCCAGCTAATAAACTGGTTTTAGATTTTTAAGAATGCTGACTTTGCTGCACTTCAGAATAAATTGTCATTCGATTTAACTTCTTTGCTAAGTGAATTAGATCCTTCTATAATCATAGAATGTTTTCCGAATTATAGTTTTTGAAGGTGTAAATAGGTTTGTCTCATTAAAGAAAGTCTGTAGGCGTAGTCGGCCAGTGTGGATGTCGGGAGGTTTTGCAGGCTGTTCGGAAAAAGAAGAAGTTGTGGCGTTGTTATAAATGTAGTGGGTGTCCTGCGGAGCTTGCTAGGTATAAGGATCATGAAAAGTTCACAAAGGGTTTGATAAGAGATACTAAAGTGTTGAAGCAAGTAGAGTAAAGTGCCTTGCTTAAGAACACAATGCAGCGCTCGCGGCGGGAATCGGACTCAGTACCTATCGAGCATGGCCCTTTAACCACTGAGCCACTGCTCCTCACTATTCAAATTAATTGAAATAGTATTTAAATTTTGAGATACTCTTTTCCCGAAAAAACACAAATTTGAATTTCTTGCAATATTAAAATTTGGACTGGTAAACTTAAATATTGGTCTACATAAGTTTTGGGAACCATCATGATAACTAATTTAAGGCAGGTTCTGAAGACACATTTTCATACTTTTTCACATTTAAGATTTTAGTTTCACATACATTAACAATCCTTGTTAGGCTCGTATTGTATCGTGAGAAATCTTCATGGCGGCCCCAATGATAACCAACGAAAACCTTAGATCGAGGGTTTATATTGAACCCTCGTTCGAGGGCATATCCTGGACTGTCTAAGCAGAACGAAAGAGGATGGGAGAATAAGGTTTTCAATGTTTTCGATTGACATTGCGGGTGATCTCCAATAATAGTCAATACAGTAACTTTCCGAGATCTACTGTTTGCTGGGGGATTTCTATCAATTTTCCAATTTTTCCAACTTTGTTCACATTTTTTTCTAAATTTTACTTCTCAACCGGAAAGAAAGTGTGCAAGCGGAAAGTATAAATTCTCTCAGGGTGAAGCTTACTCTTTCCTCCAGCTTCGTACATCTCTGTCCCAAGTGCCCACACACATACGCACTTCACAATACTAATCGAGGACATAGACAAACACACCATCCTTCCGAGGACACTAGAACCTTTTACTCAAGAACCTCAGTCCTTTGTTATGCCTATTTGTATCATGATATGGCATTGATGCCAATAAATCAAAACAATGTCCTCTGAGAACACTTCTAAAACAAATTATTCATTCTAAGGTGTCCTTGGCAGGTTATAAAGAACTAAAAACTTCACACATTCGCACCCTACCAAACATAAGCCCTGCTTTAGGCTTACGTTCAGATTAGTCTGGGAGGTGCTCTCTCTTTAAATTTCAGCTCGTTAGCATGAGCATATAGTAAGGTAAACAGACGCATCCACTCTACGATATAAACGCTGATAGAAATTACACTGACATGCCACCTACTGGACAGTTTGCGAAATGGCTTAATATTAAGATATTTATTTCTTTTCAGAAATTTCGAAGAAAGAATGATCTAGGATCTGACATTTTTGTTCCAAACTATACTGAATACCTTTAATTGCAGTATGTTACACGATATTAATTGTGCATACAACAATTCTAGGGTAATATCTATTTATTCATTTTATTCTCAAAATTAATTGGTAACAAAAGATTAAAAGCAGAATTCTTCACATCAACGAATTTTAAAATGTAATCCCCATTTTCTCAAACACGAGATTAAAACTCTTACTGAACATCAGATTGAACACCATTCACCATTCACTTCCTTTTTATTCCGATGTGCTGAATTTTTTTAGAACACTTAACATTCTGAACACACCGTAAAAGTTTAAGTACAGAAGAAGCAATATGTATTAACATTATTAATGCCATCCTTCATTGTAATAGATGTCTTTAATTTCAAGGATCTGAGTATTTTCTACAACAACTTGAATTTTTCTCAATCATTTGGTACAGCGTGTTTATGTCTGATGCCGTTGTACAAATAAATGAGGCAACACGTATTTAAACAACAATTTTATATGTTGAAGTGATCTTCTTAGAAAAACATTGTTTCTTAATATCTATTTAAATTTATTCATAAAATGTAAGTGGTGATGAAAGTTGAAAGACACAAATCTTCACACTAATGAATTTCGAAAATGAATCCCTATTTTTAAAATTCTTGCTGACATCAGATTGAAGACCACATTAAAGATTTTTCACTTCTTTTTATTTCCAATGTACTTAAGATATTCTAGAACAATTAAAACTTTTGAATACAAAGTAAAGAAGAATATATATAGTGATTCTTAAATGTATATAAATGTGTACACACAACAGTAGCTAAATACCTTTAAAATCTCATTACAGAATCCGCCCCTTGAACACTACTCCATCCTGGTTTTCTGTACCTGTGGCATTCTAGTAACCGCATGAACGATTACGTGACTTGACAAGCAGTTACTGAAAAGTTTCAAGTTTCTATTTTTTTCCACGTTACTCCAGTTCGTATTATAACAAAATTTGTGGTCAAATAATTGCGTAATACATGGTCAACTCGTTGAGAGAATATCTTTGCAACGGGATAAAAATATCTGTTGCAGTTTTATCCCGTCCGTGTTTCAAGGGGCGCTTTCTCCAAATGTATTAAAGAACACATAGTAGCAAAATAATCCTATTAAAACATCGTTAAACATTGACCATTTTACAGCAAATCTCGGATATTAATTTGCATATTATATGCAAATTATGTAATGTATTTTCTTTTGTATATCCTTTATTTTTTAAATGTCTATCATAATTCTTTGAAGTGGTGCAGCAAATTCTGACCAAACGTTTTTGAGTCTTTGTTATACCGTCAATCAAATTCTAGCAGGAATAGAATTTACCATCATATTAAGTGACTGAGAATTAGGAAAGAAATTTAAAGAATTACAGAAACAGATAAAGATTTTGAACTGTCTGCTCATTCATACATCACTAATTTCGCATGAATTAAAGGCCAATTATCGTGCATTACGGACGGTAAAATAGATTTGTATTCGCATGTTTTGATTAATCGAATAACACATAGATCAAGCAACACATACGCATATAAGCAAATCAGTAAGCGTCTTGGATTAAATTACTGTGTGCTGGAATAAAATGTACGCCGCCACAACAAAATCACGACAAATGGCCTTTAAAATCTGATCAAACTTTAAACTTTAAAACAAAAAAACTTACTTTCAAAATTCAAGAACTGATTTGCTCAGAATATGATCATCTTTCAACCAATATAGAAATTGCTACGTGTCCTTTAATATCGAGATTTTTCTTGAATGTGCTTGTATCATGCCGTTGTACAAATAAATGTTGCAACTTGCATTTGAACATCACCTTAATAATCTAAAGTGGTCTTCTTAGAATAAGTTTTGCTTCTTATCTCAATGTGCACGATTTACGCTTATTATGAGACAACTTTATTCAGGAACAACAAACAAAATTATCACAAGTAATTGATGTTTATAATTGAAATTTCCAGATTCGAAGGATGCTAATTTTGTGAGCGCAAACACAGAAGTTAAATATCAATTGGTACAAAAGTTACATTAATTAAGTTCTGCAATGCTGCCGTCAAATTTATTAAAGCGGCTGTCAAATCAAACCTCGTCAGTTGAAAATTCTTATCATTCGTGGCATGTACCTTCTTTACAAAGAAATCATATATTGTTGTTTAATAGATACCTTTAGCGGTGTGATATACAAATTTCAATAAAGGTATATGTATCATTTTGGATAACATTTTGTTTTAGATATTAAATAAAATCTCGGTCGAAAAGTGAAGGCGTTTTACTTTCGGAAAAAACAGGTCTAAACAAAGTATTTAATATAAATAATTACGGTTAATCACTACCATAATATATACGTAATATATATTTTGTTTTAATTCACACCACAATTCTTTTTATTTTTTGTGCTGTGCAACTTCTAACCACCAGACCACGCAAAAATCTATAAAATTTAAGTCACAAATATGTCTATCTAAGGTGGTGGATGCAAGTGATGTAGAGTGGTGCTACCTAACCTAGGATTTCTGTTTCTTGTCAAACACCATCTTCTGATTCGTGCACTTAAGTGTCTTCTACTTCGTGCACATTAAATTCTTATAATTCGTGCACCTACAAATTAAATCAAAATTATACAGTGTTTTTTGTATTGTAGTATTTTAGATCTGAAGCCACACATATACTATACATGAATGCGACACAACGACACTGACGCTTAAGATTACATGAAAATCCACAAATAAATTGATAAATTGCACTGGACTCCTATTTTTACATATACAATGATTTTAAGTCATTTATCTGACCAAAACGTTTTTCTGAAAGTGTAATAAGCTTCGACTTAAATTAAAGGCATTTCTTTCACTTGTTAAGATTTAGAAACCATGTTCCACGCATGAGTGCGACACGAAACTGACGTTTAAGATCACATACAAATGTTGAAGTTGCGAGATATTGTCATGGTGTAGACTAAAATAAAATCTGAACAAATATTCCACTCTTGTAGTGTACTTCATAAATTGTACTGGACTCCTATTCTTACATATAAAGTGATTTAAGTCACCTAAACGTTTTTCTGAAAGTCTAATAAAACTTCGACCTAAATTAAACGCATTTCTTTCACTTTTTGAGATTTAATACCACACATATTACATGCATGAGAGCGACACAAAAAAGACGCTTAAGATCACATAAAAATGCGGAAGTTGTGAGATAATGTCACGTTATAGATCAATATATAATCTGCGCAAGTATTAACTCTTGTAGTGTACTTCATAATTTGCGTTGGAAAACTATTCTCACATGTAAAGTGACTTAGGGCAGTCGAGACACACACTTTTTTTCTTTTCTGAAAGTCTAATAAGCTTCGACCTAAATTGAAGGCATTTCTGAAACCACGCATGTTTCATGCATGAATGGCAATACAAAACGCTTAAGATAACGTGCAAAATGCTGAAAGTGCGAGATGTTGTCACGGTGTAGATTACTATAATCTGCACGAGTATACCACTCTTTTAGTGTACCTCATCATTGGCAATGGTACACTATATTCACATATAGAGCGATTTAAGTGTTTTTCTGATAGTCAAAAAACTGCGACGTAAATTAAATGCATTAACAGAATAAAGCATTTCTTTCACTTGTTAAGACGCAATATGAACAGTACAACTAATAAATTGGAAAAGCAGAATAAAAGTCACCATCTATTAAATAAAAAAAAGAGAAATATAATGATCTCATCCAAACTTCCTATCAACAACTAAATCACCATTTAAAACTAAAAACCAGCCTACTGAAGTTGATAGATTTACACTTTAAACGTTTGATTTACAGCTTTGAATGATCTTATTTTTTTAGACGTCTTCTTCACTCTCCAGATTTTTTGCATTTATTCTCATCCAAAATATTAAAAATGGAAAATGACTTTATTTAAAAAGAAAATACAGACTTTACACAATAGAGAACCATGTTTGCAATTTAGTTACAAAAATACATGATAAATTTCACTTTAAGTTGAACAGAAAAAATATTGCATGCAAATAGTACATATAAACATTACGATGGCACTGACTTGGTTAGAAGTGTTTATTAAAATCATTAAAGGAAAAGTATCCTCCCATAACTAATTAGAAAAGAACGCCGCCATTCTGGTACCGTCACTTCTTTTTCTTTCCTTTTTTCAATTTTCCTTATTGATTGCGAGAAATCTGTGATGCTATCGACAACTCGTTGAGGCCAATATGTTCGGTCCGATGGATGTGTGATCGATAATATCGCAGATTTCTTGCGATAATTAGAAAAATTGAAAACCGGAAGTGATGTCACAGCACGACGGCGTTTCCTTCTGATATGGGACGAGACCGTTACTTTAATTGTATTGCTGTGCGAACTCCACCGGCGTGGATACTTAAGTGAACACAAAAACCATATAGTGTAATCTTAACGTAATTTATTTTATTACTTAAACTTTACGCCACTTTCCTATCTAAATTGAGGATGAGGATGTTCACGTGACGAAACACGTGCAAATAGCTCCTTCAAAGATTATGTTACATGCTCATTGTGCACAAACTAACCCTATGATAGCAAAGGCACTAATCTTACAACTTCGCTATCAATATGCAAGGAATAATGGACGCGTAAGTATTTAATAGCGACTTCTTAAAATGTGTATTCGTTTCTCCCTACGTGACAAGATCCATGTATCATGGGATGTACAATGCAAATTAGGTTCCCTCTCAGCCAATCACATTGCATGAAAGAAACTTAGACTGCATGAACAATACACGAATCTTAAATCATTTTTGAAATCTAAATCTACAGTTTTGGATTTAAATTCCTATGTGAATCTGATTTGGTAAGTCGTTTTTCAAAGCTGACAGTGTCTGTAATATTGCCTCAGTGTTGACACCATAGGTTGATTGCTAACATTGTCCATTAATGACGTTAAAAAACTAAAAACCTGTAAAGCTGGAGTGGTGTGGTGTAAACAATTAACCGTGCAGATCAGAGCAACACACTGACACGAAAGAGCAAAGGCTGACTTATTTAAATATGAATCATACAATAATTAGATCTGTGCATTTTTGTTTGTTATATCTTTCTCAATGTGGCACTATTATTTACCTGACAGGTCTTCCCTGCATAATCCTTACGCTTTAAACATTTGGCACTTTGTTGTAAACCTTTTAGTGAAATTGTCAATAAAATATACTACACCTTAATGGCGGCGTCGGGATTTCTTTATGCTGGGTGCAAGAGAGGACAGTTTTGTTTATTGGGGGGGTTGCAAAAACTTGTAAATTTGGCAAAATATGTCACTTTACAAAATTTCATGTGGAGCAAGGGGTTAAGCGATCTCGCGGGGGGAAATGTCAACCGTGCCTCCCCCATCCCCCCCTCCATTAAAGCGCCGCCACTGCTTAGGACCATTTCGGTAGTGAAGATCTAACAAAATTATTTGCAAAATGTATATTTTATGCAATACAAACTATTTGATTTATATATTGTACATTGATTTCATTGTGTGAATTCTATATATGATTCATGTGTAGGACAGCTAGAAATCTAGATATATGCTATCCTGTGTAAGACAAACAAGGAATAATATTATATTTGTGGTTAGGTAGATTGAGATCCCATTCCTCTCACATTTGTAAGTGATAAAGTCTCTACAAGATTTGTTGGTTTCTCATCGTCAGTTAGAATCTCATCGTTAATAGTACTGCTCCCAATATCAAGAGTGGACGTCGTCCCCATGTGTGTTTGGTCGCCGATGTCTTTAACGTCATCCCCAATCGCGCTAAGTCCGATCGGAAGTGACGCTGATTTGGCAACTGTTGATTTCTGACTGGATTTGCGTCTATCCGAGGAACTCGTGTTACTTGCGGTAGTGGTTGAAGAGCTCTTAGGAAGCAGTGGTCCTGCGATACAAGGGCATCTCCTCTGCAGTGTCTTTGCCAAAGAGGACTTAAACCGGCGATGAGATATAGCGTATACAAATGGATTCCATATTGCAGATGCCTTGGCCATTGTCACAGGCGTAAGACGGATCAATGGTGAAACCGGAGCTCCTGCGTGAAAATACTCACTGTACAAGGCCATTATGCCATATGGACCCCATGACAAGCAAAATATGACGGTTGCTGTAATCCCCACTTTAGCAATTTGATACTCTTGCATCAGCTTTCCTAGCCTCTTCGCTATACTTTTTGTTTCTCCCTTGCTACCATCATCCTTGCCTGTCTCATTCGTCTTTTCAGATACTGTGTTAGCGGAGGCACGGGCGCTGCTTGTTTCAGATCGTGCGGACATGCTGCGCATTTCTTTCTTGTGACTCTTGACGGATGTGACAATTTTAGAATAACAGGCGATGATTATGAATACGGGCGTGAAAAAACCACACAAAAACAGTAACCCAACGTGCAACTGATGGTTGAAATCTTGAGTGACGAAGTCGAAGGTGCAGCCAATACCCCATCCTTCATCTATGTAGGAGCCGACGCCGAAGAAAGGCAAGAGGGCCCAAGCCACCGCGTAAACCCACACAACAAAGATGATATAGGTGGTTCTTTTTGGTGAAACTGTTTGCATTGCCTTAAAACAATGACAAATTACGTAATACCTGTGGAAGAAATAGAGAAAATGCAATTGTAGTGGTTCAAGCTGCAATTGGAGAACGATATCATTACCAGTCCGGGAGAAGCCCTAATCTTAAGGATCACTAAGTATTCCTTATTTTTATGGATGCTAGAACAAGGAATTTTCCAAGAACTTACACCAGTTTGTATTCTGTTAAAACTCTTAAAAGTCATTAATGTTGATAAACAATGATAATCACTACACGACACACACGATGATAACAATCTTTAGTGTAGAAATCTCCAGATTTAAGGAGAGATTTTACTTAAGAACCTAAGCTGTTTTCTCGAAATTGAGATAGAAAACATTTCCAAAGTCAATGGCATTTTTGTAGATTTGTGTATCACATTTAAAACTTCATTTGTTCTTCATTTACAATCAGTCAGGAGCATGCCTATTAATGGGAACACAAATGTTCCTAAAATAGGAACGTTTTGCTACATGAAAGCCGCCATTTTGTGATATTTTCTATGATGCATTGATATCCTAACGTTAATGCCATTGTAATTTTACATATATGAAAATTGAAATACATTTGGGAAAAATATCTTTGCTGGGGGAAATTAAAGACTCATGAAAATACCTTCATTAATGTCATGGCTAAAACTTCTCCACTTCTATTTATATGTTTACCACGCCTAAATAGTAAATAATAGAGCTCGGCTTTTATTCGCGAAACAGCCATTTTGAAAACTCAATTTTTTTTCAACATAATGTTTTGTTAATATTTCAAGTATATCAATTAGAAACTGACATTTTATCGTAACATCTGAACAATATGGCTGGGTGACAAACAAGCCCTGCACCTCACATTTAGGCAACGCTCCGGACACTTTAAAATACATAACTTTGAACTGCAAATCTTAAAATGTACGTAAAAGCCATGTTACCTAGAATTCGGGCACCAAAAATATCGGGAAAATTTAGTTGACACAACCCCCTTCCCATCCCCATGTGTGAACGTTCGCGACGCCCCTGGACATATTTCACCACCATAGCATAAGTAAAGGAAAAGTAATGAGCTCGGGTCATGTATTTCCAAAGCGTACAATTTGTTTCATATTGGTAAAGACTTTGCACATTCATTTGTGAATGATATATTTGGTGGCATTATGGGGTTTACGTTACCGTAACTTAATACTAGGGCATGTCAATTTTGCCGACTTTTATGGTGACTCCTTTTACTCTCCTTTTATGTATTTCTACATTCATACTTATCGATTAAAGTAACTCACCTGTCAATTGAGATAGCAGCCATTACTCCAATTGAAGCAAAGCTAAAAACAGATCCAAAAAAGGCGTAGATCTGGCATCCTGAAAAGAAATAGTAAAAGAAATATTTACATCATTTTTAGTGCAAGAGAAACCTTGATTTTAATGTAAAGATGACCGCCATAATCCCATAATGCACCGAGTCGGCGAGTGAAGCCAACATGTATTCTTGGATATTCCCATGAATATTAAATAATAAATTAGCATATTCTATGAATATACATAGGATATGCAAATTACTGGCTCCTGATTGGTCGACTTCTGGAAAGGCTATTAGAATTTGACCATACGACTGAAGGTTGTCGAATCTTTTGGAGGGAAAGGGATAAACACACACACACACCAAACGATAAGAATGTCTTAATTCAATTTTCACCTTCTTATATTTGTGGTGGCCCTTAAAAGAGCCTTTGAATTCTTTATCGATTGATCTACTATCCACCTCCTGTAGTCTGGTGCTCGTTTGCCATAGTGAAATCAGCAAGATAAAACGCCCTTATGCCGTCCTGAACGGTTGACACATCTTGATAAGCATGGACAATGGCTGCTACAATTACCTCGCCTTCTGCAGGATGAAACCCGTCTTCCAAAGGTTTGAAATTGTTGCATCTGCTTTCTAGCTGGTCTATAACTGTATCGTACTCGACTGGTCCAGGGCTCCATTTTCTTAAGAGTTTAAACATTTAGTCGGCTAAGATTTCCCACTCCATGATGATGTGTTCGCTCTGAAGTTCTAAATACGAATAAAAAGAATGGCACAGGTTTGCCCAATTTATGCGTTTTGTTCCGATCTCTTTGACCAATTAGAAGCCAGAAAGGTATGATATCATCCGAGTTGGTGCCGCTCTTTTGTCATTGTACTCTGGCGTTATATTGAATGCCTTACTACAATTTTAGATGTATTCGCTCTGAAGTTCTGAATACGAATGAAAAGAATGGAACAGATTTGCTAAATGTATACGTTTTGTTTCAATCACTTTAACCAATAAGAAACCAGAAAGGTATGACGTCATCCGCGTTGGTGGCGTTCTTTTGAAAGAAAAACAAAACAAAAAAATGACACAAAAACCGATAGCATCGCCCAAAACGAACATTTTCAACGCAGCTTATACCACGGCTCATTTCCGCCTCAACTTTACAGCTACATCAAGCGACTGGGGGAACGCGTCCTATACTTCGACACGGATTCCGTGATTTACGTCAGCCGACCCGGAACCTACGATCCATGCCTTGGCAACTTTCTTGGAGACATGACATACAAGCTGGAGAAACCTTACGGTGCCGGGAGCTACATCACCGAGTTTGTTTCCGGAGGACCAAAGAACTACGCTTACAAAGTACGTTCGACTAGAACAGGCGGCGTCGTCGTATGGGAGTGTAAAGTCAGATGCATCACGCTGGACCATAACTCCATTCAATCGGCCAACTTCAAGGCGATAATCAACATAATAAATCATGTGGATACTGGAACAGGACGAACAGGCCGAGCCTGGGAAGACGACGAAGAACTCATCGTTTCTGTCCGTTATCCACATAGCATTAGGAGAGACGGTCCAGGCAGAGTTCTCACCAGATCCATTACCAAGGAGTGCAGACTGGTCTACGATATACGCGTCATCCAAGCGGATCTTACGACACTCCCGTACGGTTATTGAAGGAGCGCCACCACCGACACTCTGACATCATCTACCGTGGTTAGATAAAAGAGGTAGATGAAAGTTGAGTTGATTCATTTTTTCTCTGAAAGGTCTCAAACCAACCATGGGTATTCTAAACGAGGAAGAGGCATTTGTGTGGAATCGCTTATGGTGCCCTATGCTTGCAAAAAGTCCACGTAAAAAAGTACGGAAATTTTACTGTTCGAGAGCTGAAATTGTGTATAGAGAAAAGCACTTGGATCCCATTTATTTCACCTGTATTTCATCACGATGAAGGATCGGAGGCAATGCTAAAGATTTTGCGAAACTTCAGTTGTAGATTGTACAGAGATGGAGAAATGTACACCTTCATGCCAGAACATTGTTATGCCTGGTTGGAAAGAAACAATGTAACAGTCCGTATTGGATATACGATTATTGAAAACAGATCTTCAAGCCGTATACGTTCTGAACCTTCCATTTAAAACAAGCGCCACCATTAACATTGTGACGTCATTGTTGTTTTGCTCTGATTGGTCAAAAAGAACATAAAAAGGGAAGCACCGTCGAAGTTCGATTATCTACCTACTGTGGTGTAGCGGTTATCATACCTGTCTACAGACCACGAGGCCCTGGGTTCAAGCCTGGGTCGGGTAGACACGCCAGTGTACCACAACTGGTTATCAAAGGCTGTGGACATTGACTTGGTTGTCGATGTTATGTCTGTCTGTACGTCGTACCTGTGTTCTCGTCCGGGTCGTTTTAAGCGTTTCGTGATAGCATTGTTACTATCATAACCGAATACGCAGGCGACAACCCCGTCATTGTAATTGTGTGTTCACTCGTCGTCGTCGTCGAATTTCGATTCATTCTTTTATCAGACAGCAAAGAAACAACAGGAGACTAGTGCAACACCCAACAGTACGTCATACCTTTCTGGTTTCTGATTGGTCGAAGGAGAGCATAAAAAGACAACGTCTTGCACGTCGACTTCACTTTGCCTTTAGTCATCTGATAAGACACATCATGCCTCAATATCTACCAGTATCGAGAATGTCCACGGTTACTTTCCCTAACGGGTTTAGAAGGACGATGTTGACACAGGAGGGAGACCCTATCAGAGCTTACTACCGGTTCGGTTTGACACGCAAATTCGACAAAAGAGTACGAAAAACATCTGCCGTCAGAACACCGCCGAGGTACCACAGTCAAAGACCAGACCACTATTGGAACTTTACAACTAGAGAGAGCAACTGGGGAAAGCAATCAACTCCAACCCTCGTAGGCGTTTCTACACCACGAGAGCTCCGGTATTTCGTCGCTTTCTTGACCACTACAAGATAAAATCCCAGAATATGAAAAGATTGATGTCTAAGCCACCTTGGAAAAGAGGAACCGCCTCGTATCAAGCCCGCTTGGAGAATCTAGAAATGCTGAGGTGGTACATGAGCAAAGAAACAGGAGAACTACAGGATGAGGAGAGTAGATTGATCGATCGATAAAGAACCCAAAGTCTCTTTTAGGAGCCATTCAACAAAGAGAAAATTGAATTAAGACATTTTTATTGTTTGTAGTGTGTGTGTGTTTATCTCCTTCCTCTATAGTAAAATTCGAGGAGCCTATCCAGAAGTCGACCAATCAGGAGCCAGTATTACACCTAATTCACATATTCTATGAATATTCATAGAATATGCTGATTTATTAATGAATATTCATCGTCGTCGTCGTCGTTGTCGTCGTCGTCAATGTCGTCGTCATCATCAGGGTCGTCGTCGTCCGCATCATCATCATCATCATTAGCAGCAACAGCAGCAGCAGAAGCAGTTGCAGCATCATCATCATCAGGGTCGTCGTCGTTGTCATCATCATCATCAAAATTGTCCTCGTCGTCATCGTCATTATCATCATCAGCAGCAGCAGCATCATCATCAGGTCGTCGTCATCATCATCATCAGGGTCGTCATCAGAGTCGTCATCAGGGTCGTTATCATCATCAGGGTCGTCATCAGGGTCGTCATCATCATCAAGGTCGTCGTTATCATCATCATCATCATCATCATCATCATCATCATCATCATCATCATCATCATCATCTTCATCATCATCAGGGTCGTCAGGGTTGTCAGGTAGCCGAGTGGTTGAAGCTCTGTCTGTGCACCACTGTTTCTTCACATGTGCGCGGGTTCGATACCCGCCTGGAGTCGTGAATTTTTCCCCGGGTACTCCGGCTTTACTGCCGTTTGGCATTGACTTGCTTACAAATCGGTCGCACCAACATATTCGGTTGCGCTCAACGTGAAACACGTTCGGGTGGACCACGTAACTAGCCAACCTTACCTATCATCATCATTATCTTCATCATCATCAATATATTATTATTGATTTGATTTCGATTTCGCGAACATTATTTCAAGACTTCTCATATCAACACAAAAAACAAAGACATGCTATCATCATCATCATTTTCATCTTCATCATCATCAATATTTTATTATTGATTTGATTTTAATTTCGCGAACATTATTTCAAGACTTCTCATATCAACACAAAAAACAAAGACATGCTATCATTATTATCATCATCATTTTCATCTTCATCATCATCAATATCTTATTATTGATTTGATTTCGATTTCGCGTACATTATTTCAAGACTTCTCATATCAACACAAAGAGATGCTATCACCATCATTATCATCATCATCATGATGATCATCATCACCACCACCATCATCATCATCATCATCATCATCATCATCATCATCATCATCATCATCATCATCATCATCATCATCATCATCTTCTTCTTCATCTTCATCTTTATCTTCATCTTCATCTTCATCAATATTTCATTATTGATTTGACTTCGATTTCGCGAACATTATTTCAAGACTTCTCATATTAACACAAGAAACAAAGACATGCATACAATGAATGAAATATCCTATATGAGAGACTTAAGAAAAGACACTGTTATTAAAGGTTTATACACAGGTAGAAAGGTGTTCTGTTTCTGTTGAACAACAAACCTAAAGAGCATTAAAGTGTGAGTTTAATCGTCTTTGATTTTTTTTCCGCAAGATAATATGTGACAAATATTAGAATGTACATGAAAAACAATAATACAAAGAGGTAGATGATTATATACAGAGCAACATATATCATTAAATGAATATGCATGATTAATTTTATGTACAATTATTTACATGATAACAAATATGCGGAGAAGACCGGGAGAAAGCTGTGCTTATTTAAATTCCAAGCCACCCAATAAAAAAAGGAAAAAAATAAGACTTAATTACTTAATCCCACACACACCACCATCCCCCATAAAAGGGATGATATAAAAAGGTCAATAATTATTTAACAGATATCTTTTAAAAGCTTACTTTAAAGGAGTTTATTTTTAAAATAACTTGTGTAGTTTTCAAGTTATGAGTAATTAAAGTTTGAAATATTATTAAAATATTGAAAACATGTGACGTATGAACAGGAAAACACTTCAAAATGCTTTTGGTTGTCTTTATATTTCTTTTCTTAATTTCAGACTTTGAAAATGTTCATCATGCCTTCTCCAGCTTTAGGTTAGTAGGGGTATGTCAAAGATCGATCCTTCTTCATTAGAATTATCTTCGCTTAGAAATGAATTGGCAGAGGTGTAAAAAAAAATTGTTTTACATAAGAAAAGAGAGACTAAGTCCCGTTCATACATCACAAGAGCAACACAACAATTTCCATATTTGAACAAAAGTCTTCAAAAAGCTGTAAAATTGGCAATTTTATTTGTTTTGTTTTTGTTTTATTCTTAATTTAGCTAATGTTGCATCTACTTGTCCATATAGCTTTGAAGGGAAGGCAATGAAATTAAATTGTTTTCTAAATAGGTCTATAATGACAATTTTGTGGAATCTCACCTAGGTCATCGAAATACCAGTATCCCTTGTGTATTGACCAGAACATGAAAGGTAAATTGGACATTATCATTCCAAAATCACTGCAGCACAAACTAACGATCATAAAATTCGGTGGTGTTCTCAACGACTTTGTTCTGTAAGAAAAGATAAAGAAAAACAATTCACAAATAAAACATTTCAGTCGGCAGGTTAATGGATTAGTTCAGTCGTCAAGCAAGTTCATCTCATATGAAAGAGTACTTAAAAAGAAACAAAATGGTGACGAAAGCATTCAAAAATCCTATTCCGTTGAGTAAATATTTGAGTTTAAAGTTATGTATCAGTTGTGTAGAAGCAACTGAAATCAGATTAGTTGTGACGTCACAACCTCATTTCCTGAGATTTTGTAGCTTAAAATTATTGGATATGTCAGGAAAGTAGTAAAACAGAATATACACTCACAAAAAATTACACAACCTGTGTAAAATTTTACATGCTCTGTCAAGTTGAATAGGAACTTCACAGCTTTTAAGTTAAACTTACATGACTCAAGTTAAGTACATTTTTACACAACATAAAATTTTACTTGAATAATGGGAAAAATGTATACATATCAACCAGGTAAAACAACATTTACTGAAATCTTACGTATTTTCCCCTTGAATTTTAATTAAAAAATCCCTAACCACTTTTACATGCAAAACGTGTAATCTAAATTTACTGCAGCTTTTTGTTTTTTCGTGCATGATACATGAAAAATACAAAATAATCCCAACAAACAATTACAAAGAAAATGAGAAGAGAGTCATATGCTCAAACTCTTTTGTGAGACGATACTGAGTGAGAGTTCATGCTAATAATGTGCCTCGACATTCATGACATTTCTTCTTGCAGCGCCCACTCAATATTTCTTAAATAATGTACACGCTGTGTCCGCTTAAAGCATTCCCGAAATAAAATAAAAACTCCGTACGTCCAGTGTATGTATAATTGTACACTGTATGTATGGAGTGTGAGGACAGTGATGCGTAATTTTTCGGTGGCCTTGAGATCTTCGATTTTCTAACATGTGGAAAAACCAAACATCGCTGACGTAAGGGCGCGAATCGTTCAGGTTTACCATGATAGTATAAGCAACATATCAGATTAGGAATCTAAATGGACCCACAAATATTGATCAGTTGGTGTCTGGCCTAATTAATAAAGGTTTTTGTAGGTAGCTATCACATCTTTTTTAAGGGTTAAGAAGCCGAATGCGAACATTCGACCAATGCCAATTCGCGCTGGGTTTAAAGTACATTGAAGGCCTAATCTAAACTCGGCGCGAATTGACAATTTTTAATCTTTAAAAACAGATGTGACCGTCAGATGTGATAGCCACCCTTTATTAGCTGATTAGTGATGCCAGATCCCAACTGAGCAATGTTTGTGAGTCCATTCAAATTCCTCATCTGATATTGTTGATACTGCTCATCCGATATTCTTTCTTGCTTATGCTGGTCAAATCCTTACTCAGCAGCAAAAGTTTTATGCGGAGGTAATGACACACGTTGTACTTTTACTTAAAGGAGACATAAAGTCTGACATAATCCTTATTTCATATGACAGAATTAAAAATAACAAATCTTCTGACCAAGTTTCATAACTTTCAAAACAATCTAACACATTTGTGTGTAATTATTAAAAACTTTAATACTTGATAGTACCATGGGAGCTGCCATTTTGATTTCAAAACATACAGATTATGATGTCATCAGCCCAGCATGATATTGGAATGCTTTGTATTTCTTTATAATCTATCTCAAGTTTTCTAGCTCATGAAAAATTGTTTTCCTTTTGTAAGGGACAAGAACATTTTTGTGTGAAGATGAAAATGTCAAAAAATGCTATTAAAACTTTATGTCACATAATTTTGGAATAAAAACATAATATCAAGTTATAAAGAATTACATCACATTCTTTAGTCTATGTTGGGAATATAGTGTCATCATTAACAAGATTTTAATACAGAATTGAACAAAATAGCAGCCTCCATGTGTCAAATATAAAGATGGGTAATTTGAGATAGGAATGAGATTTTGACTTGCGTTTCCAGTAGTTGGTTTAGATTTTAATCCTCAATCATATGAAATAAGGATTATAACAGACTTTATGTCTCCTTTAAAATAAGTTGGTTGTACCGCTTCCTTGTGTACAAATTACCTTATATTGGTAACTTCGAACTTTTATAAGTTTCAAACGGGTTTACCTGTGAAATATGTAACGTACATGGTACTAATTTTTGTAGTCTTTGCCACGCTCCCAATAAAATTCCAGCGTGAATAGATGTTCCCAATCATTTCAGTGACTAAGATATAGGAAAGAAATTTTTAAGAATTCAAAGATTTTGGGATGTTTCCAATTTTTCATGTATGACTGATCGAAGTTTAATCAGTATTTAATTCATGCGAAATTGCTGACGTATGACCAAGCTGACAAATCAAAATCTTTATGTAATTCTTTAATTTTCTTCCTTAAATCTTAGTCTATTCCTGGTAGAATTGTATTGGGGGCAAGGTGAAGCCTTCAAACCGTTTGGTCAGAATTTGCTTCACCACTTCAAAAAGTTATGATAGACATATGTCAAAATTATTAACAAAATCAAATACCAAGTTTGCCCTGCAATTATCACAAAATTTAAATAACATGCAAAATGTTGTCTGAGATTTATAAACGCCGTAAAATAGTCAATGTTTAACCGATTTTGATGAAATTTGTTGCTAATATGATGGTTTTTACAGTCCGAAGAGGTCATAAAATAAGGAACCAAAAGATTCCGTAAATTGGGAACTTTTCGTGACATGGACATCACCATTTTGTGATATATCCCATGACGCTTTGCCATACTAACGTTAAAGCCCTATGTATTGCTATAATTTTCAAATTTTAAATACCTCTGCGAAAAAATTCTTTGCCCGGCGAAAATTATAATTAAGTGAAAATCTTCATTGCTTTAATGGCTAATTATTATCCACTCCCTTTTAAATGTTCACCACGCCGTTTTTGAAATGAGCAAAAATCAAGAAGAAAGCTAGGCTTTTAGGCGCGAAACAGTCATTTTAAAAATTCAAATATTTGTAATTGTATAATTTTGTCGTTGAGATGGCAGATTCTATAAGGAATAAAATTACACATCGTAAAATCTTACAATCTATATGACAAATTAGTCTCTCAATCTTTCAGTACATGATTATCGAAAAATATGAACAAAACGGCTACTGGACGTCTATTAGCTCAGGTATTGTATAGGTTCTTTAAAATAGGACTTCTCCTGGATTGTCTTAATAGGTTTCAAAGCAATTTAGCTAATGGTTTCTCTACACGTCCATATACTTTTAAAGTCGTTGGAAAAATTTCAGACTGATCTAGAATCAGGTCGGTCCTACGTAAAATTTTACTCTGAGCGTAGTCGTGAATAGTTTCAGAATATTCAAATTGAGCGAAATTAACATTTTACCGACTTTATCGGAGTAAAGTGTCACATTTGAAGCCATGTTGCTAATTGATGAAACGATTTTGAGTGACTTTTGCACATAAGTATAGATCATATATTTTGACTCTCGATCAAAATAATATATTAATGAGACAAAATCGTCATATGGACACCAAATTTAATATTCCATTCAAATTGTTTGATTGGTTGAAATTTCAACCAATTGTTGCATAATTCGTTGTCTCTTATTTCCAGGTAAGCCTATATATTTATTAAAACCTCTGTGAAGGTCAACACATGTGATAGCTCAGCTGGTTAGGGCGATGGGTTACTTATTATTATTTTTTATTTTTTTATTTTCAAACCAACAGTCGTAAATTCGAGCCCTGGTAGAATCATTTATTTCAGTATTTGCTCTTTTATCCTCAGTAATTTCCGTATAGCGACCACTATTTGTAGTATTATAATGCTAATATTTCACTTTCGCTTCTTCTTTCTGACACGCTCGCTGAAAAAACTAAGTTTCTCGTTACGGTACTCGTACTGACAGTAACGTAATGCAATGTGCATGAAACTCGACACACACAACGTGCCACTGTCAGACTGTCCAAACAGATAGTACAAGAATCTTGCGTTCACAACCGGAAGTGATGTCAAAAGTTCGCATCCCGTTCTCATTGCACAATTTTACTGAGCCGAGCCTCCCTCCTTCTTTAACACACCTGAGTGTATATCTCATATTATCACTTGTTAGTGTTATTTAAAGAGGCGCCATCATTACATAACAAATCGCAATGACGTCAGTAAGTACATGTCATGTACGTTCTCAGTAGTAAGAGAAGCCTATCCAGAAGTCGACCAATCAGAAGCCAGTATTACTATTACGTGTTAGCTCATTTGCATATTCATAATACCGCTTCCTGATTCTTCGACACCTGGATAGGCCCCTCGAATTTTATCATATGACTGTCTGTTTTAGAGGGAAGGGATGTTGGTTTATATACGACAGTCTCACCAAATTTTGGTGGAATGTTGGTTTTTATCTACCTGTCTACCTTCGGTAGCTGCGACCTCCTGGTAACTGGTAATACTTATATAGAATACGAATTTATTTTTCATTTAGAGTGTGAGGTACATGAGCATATGGGCAAACCATATTCTTGCAAAATAAAGCATGTAATACTCCATCTCAAGAATTTAACAAAACATTTCCAATAACTTAGACAGAGGCATTTAATTTTCAAAGAAATTAATTAAAAATTATCTTGGATCTGCAATTATTACATCACACTGTAGTGTCACTTCCAACACAATTGTGGAATATTTGAAATACAATAACTCCTAAACCGGCGGAGTAAGATATCGATATGGTTTTTTCACAAATTTGTTTCTTTAATAGTCCTATATAAAATTAAGAATTCACGGGATTATTCCTTTAATCAACATAGATGTTTTCATAGTTGTATATCCTATTTTCTTCCAATTAACGTATCTGAGTTACAAAATAAGCCACACTCACCAGAGCAACGCGGTAATAGGTGGGGGAAAACAAACCTCAAATCCTCAATCGTGCATTACCAATGCCTTGACATTTATATGTTTGCGAGGCATGCCGCAAGCTTTGATCCATTTATGACACTTTTTCGGATCTTTAGAGTTTTTAGCAGAAGGGATAAACTAAATTCAGTTTGCTAAGTGTTCTGGGTAACAGCAATCCGATTTACAAAGCCCGCAGCGGGTCCGTAAGCGCAATTTTTGTTCATCATTTTGCAGAAATTTGTTCTGTACAGTAAATTGCATTGACTACATGAGCGCGCGCCGCTAGCTAGTTGTACTGCACCATCACCGCGTAGGATGTTTTCCCCACTTAGTTATGCAGATTGTGTTGCTAGGCAAATTCATTATGTGATTGGTTGAATAAGCTGTCAAGTAAATTAATATTGGTATCATCTGGAAAATACATCACGGAGACAGGGTTTGTGACGTCACTATCTGACTCTGTATTAAGTGTTGATACCTGTCCATAGATCTTTAAATATCCTGCTCGTATGATACAGCAGTGCAAACAAAATATGAAGCTGCCTTACATCTTATGCAAATTCCTTTTTGGTTCCCTTTGCTTTTGTCTTACCCATCAAAAACAGCCTCATGTTGATATTCTCAATGAGTAATTTAACACATCTTATGACAGTCAAAATAAACTAAAAACAACTTAAACAAACTTAATTTAAAAGTATAATATTTTTTACGATTCTGGGGCAAATGCCACATTAAAAACTATAAAGAATTGAACTATATTTCACAATCACAAATTACCAGAGGTTATACAGACGATAAGTTGAACGACACTCTCAACACAGATTTGTTACTTATCGAGTTTGTTTCAAAAATAGAAGTAAAATGTTTTTATTTGGTACCCCTTAGATAGATTTCTTCTGGATATGATATTAAATTCGTCGAAAAAAGCAAATGATAAGATAGAAGAAATAGAGATAGCTCTGATTTGATCAAAGCAACAGTAATCTCCCAAAGGAACTAGTGTCTTAAGCTCAATACTTGAGAGCTTCAATACCTAGGATAAACTAATAATTTTCGAACAAATATGTGAAGCTTAGAGATAATATAAGAATAAAGTAGAGCAAGGACAACAGAAGCTGGGAAGGATAGAATTACGTATTCATCAAAGTCAATGATACCTATCACATATTTTGGCGAGAAGATACGTACAGTGTTTTCATTCTTAAAAGTGTGAAAATCATTCCGGATGCATCATTGCTATGGTGACTGAGTCTATATAAATCCTTCAATATGAAAATAAATAACCATTTTCATGGTGATATGATTTTCAATCCAATCATTATCATTAAAGAAATACATTAAAATTGACAGATCATAGGTTATGAAGCTTTGACAGACAATTAAAACTGAGCCGCGTAACTAGCTAGTTCTTAGACAGTTAGAACGTTCAGAACAAAGTTGAAAAGAAGGTCTTGGAAAAGTATCAACAAGTACATTAGGCTTAAATGTAGGAGTGATGAATGTACTAAGGCATCTTTTGATACAATTTAGACAGTTTGCAAACATTGAGTTTAGGCTTAATTGGGCTGCTTGTTTGTTTTGTGACCAAAATAGGCATTATGCATAACTCAAGTCGTAGGCGAAACCGCATTCAGTACACACGAATAGCTTGTATACAGACACGATGGAGGCCTAACGTTAGAGTTAATAGTAATACATTTGCTGTTTGAGGTGTTTTAAACAGTGTTAGTAACCTTGCAGCATTTATTCACCTAGAGGCCAAAAATTGCTTCTGCAAGGCTTTCAGATTCCTGTTCTGGTCAGTAGAGGAATGAGTGGCAAATTTTAATAATTCCTTTTTCATAAATATGCTATAAATAGAACGGTTGCTGTGATTATCCTCGAATCAAAACCAGAGTTGTTGATTGAGAGTCGTGATTGTTGTGGCTCGAATGTTGTGATTGGTTTTTCGTATAAGCCTACATTTTTGTTTATGTTTTTATGCATTCTGAAGCCTTTTATTATTTTACCAATGTATATTTTTCCGAGGGCCACATATGCACTGCCATACTGGTCAGTCTGGCCACGAATGTGTTCTAGATCATTAATTAGCCAATCCCGAATTTATGCCATTCTCTTGCATCGTTAAATCTCTGCCCAGCTTCTCTATGCATGTACCGATAACATAGCGCACTATAAATAAACCGTTTATAATACAATTTCTTTTTCAGTTTTTGCATTTTCATGACCAGTGCATTCAATCCTGATAATGCACTGCCTCTTATTTGGTTTATTCCATTTTTACAGCTGGATTTCTTGACAAAGCAAACAAATGTATGTAAACTTTTCTTGGTTTTAGTTGTTTAATGCATTCTTATCAATCCGGCAGCATGCCTATTAATAGGAACATTTATAACACACGAGAATATTGAAGTTGTGCAGCCATATTGTTTGGATCTTGCGATAAAACATCATAGTTTCTAATTGATGTACTTGAAATATTAAAAAGTATTGTGTTGAAAAACATTTTAACTTCAAAATGACTGTTTCGCGCCAAAAAGCCTAGCTCTATTGTATATTATTTCTAGTATTTCGAAAACAGCGTGGTGAACATATCAAATGGGAGTGGAAAAGTTTTAGCCATGACAGTAATGAAGGTATTTTCATGAGTTTTAAGTTTCCCTTAGCAAAGATATTGTTCCCAGACGTATTTCAAATTTGAAATTTGTAACATTGCATACGGCTTTAGGATAGCAAAGTGTCATGGGAAATTTTACAAAATGGCGGCCTTCATGTAGCAACATGTTCCCATTTACAGGAACATTTGATGTTCCCTTTATTAGGCATGCTGCCGGACTGCATATTATGCAATCTAGCACATAAATTGTATGAAAAGATCATCAATGATTTGGCATCGTGTTAATATACGTATTTAATGCACAGGGAAAAGGACTTTGGCTCGAGTGGAATGGCCCGACTTTAGGAAGGGCAATATGCGAGTGCAAAGTCCTTTTCCCCGTGCATTAAATGCGTATAAAACACGATGCCTTAACATAGATTTTTAATTATCAATTTATGATGCAAAAGACTATTGTCTGGTCAGAATAAACAATTCCGTCACTTGGTTAATAAAACCTCAAATTAAAATTTTAGAACATTAGCTGAAACCCCTTTCTTCCACCTTTTATATTTCAGTCAGTTACGGTTAGGCAAAGACGGTAGTAGACAATTCCGTGAAAGCTTATACTGGAATGAATTAATCTACTTATAAGTTCCTAACACACATCCAAAAACACAATTGTTGACTCGTTGAGGATCAATTTTCTTAGCAAATTTATTCAGATTTTGTCTGCATGAATTTGAAATAAATAACGACCAAATATAAAGTGTTTTGAACACTTTCAAGATACACAAATTATTACCCATTTGGAATATCTTTCTCAAATGGCTACACTTTGTTATATGCGTGGTTTATTCGATATCAAGATTAAGCAGAAGTTACATATCTTAACTGTGACAAATAGATTTAATATTTGAATACTATTTCAGTATTCATCGTATTTTGTTGAAATTTACCAAAGATGGCGGTGCATATATCATTTTCTAATATTTCAGGGATTGGGCAATCCAACAATGTTCCAGTTCCAGACAAGAGCGTGCTTTGCAGTATAAGTGTGACATTGTTATACACGTTACAGCACCACACTACCCCGTCCCACTCTTACAAATTTGCATCTCGTTTGAAAGTTCTGAAACATGGCTTCTTTGTTATGGCTATTTGTACTTTGGTAAAAGATGGAGGAAGAAGCATGACATAATGGATGACAACATTTTAATAATTGTTTTGGGGGTCCATTTTGAGCGATAATTATTGTAGCGTGCGAAAATAATATTTTGCATTGTTTGGCGGAGAAGTCATTACTATTCTTTGAGATATTTTAGAGATTTTTTTTTTTTTTTAATCACAATGCAAAATAATGTTTCTGTTTGGGACCAGGGGCGGCGTAAGATGTTTGAATATGGGGGAGGGCACAGGATTTGAGGGACACTTTCCAACTGTCGTCTTTTAGCTTTTTAAGCCGCCAGAAAATGTATAAAATTGAATCCGTTTGAAAATTACTGGGGACCCATGTTCCCTTCTTTTTTAATTTTAATTTTCAAAATTCAAGATAATTATGATAAAACAATTCCATTCAAAAATCTATACAAAATGAAAAATTCATAGATCATAAGTCGATTGTCAATTGTATTGGCTATGAATCGGAATAAATGTATTGTTTAAAACAATGTAAAAATCAAATAACCTGGTTCTTATAATTATTCAGGAGGCCACCCTTTTCTTTTTGAGAATAAATGTAACTCGGTTTATTGGTATGTATTACACCAGATGACCCATATTCACACCCGCAGTGGTCAGCGAGTCTGTGCCAAGGCTCCTCATTGTATTTTTATAACCCAAATTAAAGACATTCCACGAGTAAAATGTGGGATATTTTGCTTAGTCTTTGTAATATTTTCTTCAATCTGTCAATAAAAAGATCACTTATAAAAATGGGACTTCAAATGTATTTTAAATAACATTTTTTTTGTAAATCTCTGTAAAGGGGCACCTTTTTAACTTTACACAAAAGACGGGGGAGGGCACGTCAGTTTGTCATCACAATGGCCCTGGTCAAAATAGGAAGTTTGGCCCTGAATGGCTTATATCAAAGAAATCATACTATTGAACATGAAAAGTCCGATATGTAGTTCTGTTGGGCCCTTAACCCTAATTTAGAATAGTATATGCGCAGGAAGCTCGTAAGTTTCACCATTTTAAGATAAAGGGCGATATTTATGTTATTTTCTATAATCTGTTAATGAAAACATCAGATATATATTATTTCAAGAAAAGTTTTTTTTTTTTAAATTAAAAGGACATATTCCTTTCTTAAAAAGGCATTTGTTCCCTTTTCAAAGGGTACCTTTCCATCTGAGAAAGGGCACTTTCCCTCAGAAAAAGACCACTTTTCCCTCAAAAAAACGGCACTTTTCCTTTCTGAAAATAAGCACTTTTTAAACTTTTGAGAAAAGTGGCGGTGCACGTTTCCTGTGCGCACCGGTTTCGCCGCCTATGTTTGAGACAAATTGTTTTAGGCAAAACATTGGGCCGTCTTTATGTTAGACAAGCAAGGACAGTATAATTGTTCAACTTCCGTTAGGCATGTTAGGGAAAGAACACTGTATAGCCCCATTCACAAAAAAAACTTTTCGACTATTTGAAATATTTTCTCTCAAACTTTCTTCAGGAGTATTAATTTTCAATTCAAACTCCAGATGAAACATATTCCTATCATCTTAAATTACTGATATTCAGAACAGAAAGCCAACATCATTATAGATCTCTCTCCCAAATCATCAGATCATACGTATATTTAAAAAAAATCCCCTTGTAAACTATGAAAGAGAGATGTTTTGATCACATTAATAATGTGAATCATTATTTGATAAATTTTACCAAATGGACGTGCTCTCCGCTTTTCATACTTTTAATGGTTTTCTGTTAGAGATAAGTTTTCAACAAATTAGACAACTTGGCAATTCCGAAATGTTTGTCACTCTGCAGAGCACACTGACGCAACATTTTGTTTACAAATATGTTTCCTTCACGCTATTTGCAAAACACATGATTAAACGTTTGGGGAATAATCTTATTTAGACGCCTATTGGAAATAGTCCAATGTTTGAACGACAAGCATGTACCGTCAACTGATAGCAACCTTTCGATTTTATAACATTTTAAGAATTAATCTGAAAGTATGTCAAATGTTAGCAGCTTTAGATGGCGTGTTTTCTAATCTATATCTAATCTACGAGAATTCACAGCAAAATAACTCCAAGGCAGAAAAATGCTGTCTAATTGTTCATTTCTTCCTAACAATAACAAAGCAAACGAAATCATCAAACTAACCATTTAAGAGAATCAAACGACATTTGTTTCTGCACTGTAGTAAATATTTGCTCCCATATACACTGCCACTTTTTTTTTTCAAATACAAATATCTTTCGTTCACACTATGTGTAAATTGTCAAATACATGATCAAAAGTGTTTTAAGTAATCTAATTTAGACGCCTATCAATAACTCTAAAGGCCGTTACACACCGAACGCGACGCGGCGAGCGATATTTTAGATAATCATACAGGAAGCAAAAATTATAAGATGCTTTGACTTTTTTGCTTACACACGATAAGTTTACAATTGAGGCTTTCTGATGATACTGGAAAATGTGCTAGAAAATGCTTTTTTGTTCAAACTGTGAAGAAATTCGTTTTAGTGGGGCGCAATTTTCTGTCGAGAAAGCGAATTTTACTTTAATGGACATAGAAACGCCCTTTCAATCAACTTTCAGTTATCATATGAATAGCCATGCAATGACGATCATTCTATGAAAACAAAAGGACAAAATGTGTCTTTTCCTTTGTTTTATTCAATTTTGTTTAAAAAATTGCTCGCCGCGTCGCGATTGGTGTGCAACACCCTTAAGAAGAACAAATGTGTCTAATCAATCGTATCCTCTTAACAGTAGCTAATGAATGGCAAATAACGATGATATGTTGAAAACTACTTACTGATTGATAGTTGTCTACCTAAGCCAATGGTTAAAACTTGCTATCACTCCTATTCCTAGAGAGAAAAGCGTAAAACCTTCCATTGCATTATATATTTGTAAAAACGAACACGTGTCAGATACTTACTTAAGAAAAACGACCATGGCAGTTAAGTTTCCAAGTACTCCTATGACGAAAATGATCCCCAGCAGCGTCATCATTATTAATCGAACCTCGTTTGGTAACTTTTCTGCTAACAAAAGGATAGCATCTCCGATGCTGGTTACGGCTGTTGGTAAAAAAGGGGTGACAACATCGTTCCTGACAGTTGCGTTTTCTTCCATTATGGATAAGACACTTCAAATTTTCAAACAAACAAAAAAGAAACATAAAGTTCCAAAATAATTATTTTGCTTAATGGTAGCTCCTTTTTAGTATTAAAAGTTGTGCCGTTGCTTACTTCTCATTTACCAATGAGACTCTCTGTTAAGTTATCAGGAGGTGAACAGGTAAGAAGTACGATGATTATAGTTTGAAGCGAAATGTACGCTTGTTATGAACTGACATTTCTTCGAGGAAAAAATGGAATAGTTTTCAATTCCTTTTAAAAAACATTACCTTCCCATTCAATATAATGAGGATATATTGACAAAGCAAATAGTTTTTCAGGTAATTCAGTTCGTACGTAATGAAAGCTACTTCATTGCCAGAAACTATTTTCGTTATAACTATGCCCTCATACGTTTCGTTGTCAAGCATTTTGATGAAAGAAAATTTTGGAGAGCAATTCTTCTGTGGTTATCGCAAGTTTTTAGAAGAATTTGTGTTTCAGTTCCTTTGGTTAAATCAGCTACGAGAACGGAACAGAGTAGAGTTATTGACTGATGCTTCTCGAAAGAGTGATGTTATCTTTAGATATTGATGAAAAAATCAAATGTCCGGAAATACAACAACCCCGCACCTGTGGATGTGTAATGATATTTGGTTTTTATTTGATCTTCACCATCAATAAATATGATTTTCATTCTATCGTGAAAAAGTTCATCTGTAACAGTGCCGTCGAAACAAAATCGATCTTTCAAGGAATTTCTTTATTTTATTATCAATGATTAGATTCCATTTGCATTTGTTATTCATTGATTCACCACAGAAGAATTCATTAGATAGAACAAAATATATATTACAAGATGTGGAGAAGGATTTGTGCTACACCGTAATCTGAATCTTATTCATACAAAGATGAAAGCCTCCTAAAAATGATATAAGCTGATAGGGCGAAAAACCAAATGTGAGTGTGTTACAGTACTATTGATATCATAAGTATGGTCGTGTTAGGGGGCAACTTTTCAAAGCGTTGGGTCATCCGTTACTGAAGATTACTGCCCTAGTGATTAGATATTAAGAATTATTTGGTCAAATGTGCTGAAAAGGGCATAAACGTCATTATGACTTCAAAGGAACACATACAAAATATCATGTATTCGAACGTCATCAGAAATTTGTTTTACTTTGTTTTTATTCTTCTTTGAGCAAAGGGTAAGAATTACGCTAATAAGACATTTTACAGCCACATTATCAAACATGATAAATATATTTTTGGGTCAAACAAGTCTCTAAAAGCCAAATGTATCAATCCTTGATGGTATAATGCGAAAGCTTTAAATTGAAAAATTTGAAAAGTTTTAATTGCCCAGCATGCAGGGAGGTTTTGACGGTTTTGAATCCTATCAGGTTAGGCTCAGGGTAAGGTTTAGAGTTAGGAAATACCCTTTATGTTGGGCAATATATAACTTTCCGAAAATGTGCTGTACTATTTGGGATCGCAATGAAATCATTTGGGCAATATTGATTTGGTTCTGTTGGGAGCAAGCACAAAGCGTTAGGATACTGTCGCTGACGATTATCACCCTCATGTAATAAACATTATTTGAATTTATACTACTAGAAATATTGTCAAGAGTATTTGAACAAATCCTATATGCTATACTTACCAATTTGATGGGGTATATTCCTTTCTTATTTTCATTCGTACATGGTATAGACAGCCAAATTTAGCTAAGGGGTTTGTCTAATGTTTTTATGAAAACCTGACACAACGAGATGTATGTCGACTGGTAATTCAATTAAAATCAAATTTCACTTCTAAGTTAAAGTTTCACATCGCAGATGAAACCTTGTTAGCAAAATTAATATTGTTTGCTGAGTATGAAAAAATCTTTATTCCATAAGAAGATCAATATATACTGCATAAACTTATCACTAAATAACAAATTAATTGTAACATTCTGCCCTCTACTTTCTAGTAAGCTGTTGCTCATGATAGTGACACTGAACAATACATTTTTATGTAGTATTCCGTATTTTCTAACTGTTGATTATTCACGCTGCCGCTCCTACAAAGTTATCGGCTGGTCTACATATAGGGAAATGGAGCATACGCATTGCCGTGAGTCAAGTCAAAGTTGAGAAGCTGCTTTCTAAACGAAGTTTTGAAGGAAATGAATGCAATTTCGCTACATTGCTCTTACGAAACGTGATACAAAAACTTTCATATAAAATTCTAAAACCTTCCATTGATCTTAATGTTTCTATATCATGATCTGTTCATTTTAATTATTGATAATTAAATTATTGATAATATTTGTATTAATTATTACTAAGTAAAGCTTCTCACTGGCAACATACCTCTATTGGAGTAATCAATCTTTCAAGCGTTCAGCGTCCGTTTCATTAACTTCAGTTTTAGAGCCCTGGTTGGGGCATACCAGGCATCGAAATCAGGACACTAAGTCCTAACAAGCTAAGTATTAACATTTGGATGTATACAAAACAAAAATTATTATTCAACTTGACCAATAATAATGTCCTTTCACATAATTCATCGATCATGCATTATTTTTGACAAATAATCACTCAACAAACACTCATGTCAGCATAGGAATATCAAATTCTTTGCCATGCAACAAATATTATCTAGTGAACATAGAATATATTTGTATACATTTTTGGGACTCAAAATTGAGGAACGGATGCAAGGATTAAACTCTATGCAATACTTATATCCTTGGTATAGATACACATGACCTCTCTTATGAAGACAATGCGCCTTATAAACTATGAATTAACAGAATATACCCCATCTCAAGCAATAAACAGCAAATGCGTCCAGTAATTTAGGAAGAGGCAATTCATTTTCAAAGAAATACTCACAAAATATCTTGAATTTGCCTTTATGACATCACACTACACACTGTGAGGTCACTTTTCAACACATTCGTGCAATCTTTAAAATGCAATGACTCCTAAACGGAAAAAGAAATCAACATGATTTTTACACGGACATGAAATGGTTTCTTTCATAGTTCTCTATTTTATATATGAAAACAAAAATTAAGAGGAATATTCCTTTAAAGGAAACGTCATAATTTACCTAATATTACTTGCATTGCATCCTCTATTGGATAGTCAAAAGTGTCCTGAACTTTATTTGTCTTTATATGATGTCAAGTATAAACCTTCGTAGCGCAAGACACAGGGAAAACGGTCAGAAAAATTATTGTCTTTAGTACCTCACTAGAAATTACTGCTTAATTCCACCAAATGATTATGAACATCAAACCATATTCCCCCAAGACGCTATTTGCGCCACTTATTTATTTTTTTGTGCATTTTCCACGTTTAACAAAAAGAAAAACAAAACCACAACCTGGTACTCTAAAAGCTAGCGTTGCTCCTTCATAGTTTCATTACAATATCAGAAACATGATGAAAATCACAATAGATTCAGGAACACTATTTACAATGATAACAAAATATGCAAAAATAGGTTTCTCAGAAAAACCAGGAAGAGGGAAGAAAAGGAAGAGATAAATAAAAAAAAAAAAAAAACTTTAAAGAAATCTACATTTAAAAAAAAATTGAATAAATTAATAACTTAGGCAACAACCAACATCAGCTGAGAAAGAAAAAAACAGAAAAAAAGCTCAAACCTCAAAACAAAGATCACTTAATTTGGGAAGTTAATCAGGCTTTCTCAAAAAAATGATTAACTGATCGTTTTTAACATTAATATATTTCTCGACCTTTAAATGAAGTTCCTAACAACAGGAATACCTTTTATCAAATTTATAAGAAAAAATAAAAAGCTCAGCATTGAAAATAGCAAAGTTTAGATAACTATCTCTATCACTTATATCGCCCAAGCAAATAATTTTGTATGTAAGTGGCAAAACTGCTGCACCAAGGAAGCTTTGCAAACCAACCAGAAGGAATATGTTAAGTGGCAGCTCCAGAAGAAATGCATTATTGCCTCATTATCAGAATGATAAAAGAGAATCGTTACAAATTCCCACTTGACACAAATACTGATTTGTGGCAATGAAGCGGTTAATGAATTTGTACTGGAAATACCTCACTTTGGTATCCATGACAGAAACATGACAAGAACGGTAGATAAAATCCAATTAAGAACATTATCCTGATAATCAATTACCGATTTGCGCTGAGGAATTAGAATTAAACGATTTACAAGATTATTATGCACAAATCTTGTTACATTTATATCACCACCAAGTTTTAGAATTAGTAATTCAGGCAAAGTGATAGCATCCATCCTCTAGGAATCGCCCTAGTAATATCATAATACGTAATAAAAGGCACAGAGTAAACATCAAACGTTTGACAAAAGTCTTCATAATCTAAAAGTTACCATCAACGGCTAACAAATCACAAACTCTAACACAATTTTTAGCCAGCAAGGTAGAAATGAAAATGGGTTTGTTGTTAATACGGATAATTCCAAATTATCTTGTTATAAAAACCAACTCTGGTTATCACAATTAACATAAGCCTATCCCCAACAGACAACGTTAATGAATTTATTCTCAAAATTCACATCACCTGGCATTTGATTGCACTTAAAAAGGAAACTTTTCCCCTTCAAATAAAGGTAGATATCAACAAATAAAGACCAAGATGAATTGTCGCTAACCAAGTAACGTTTTACCCATGCAATCTTTAAAGCAGTAAATCAGTAGATAAAGACTCAATGTGTACCATGTTAAGACCTCCAGACTCACTTGAATTAATAAGAACACGACGTTTTATTTTGTCGGGTTTCCCATTCCAGATAAAATTATACAAAACACAATCAATCTCCTTATAAAACCCACGAGGTGAATTTGGCAAGAACGACGCAACATAGATTAACTGGGAAAGAGCTAAAGCTAATTTTTTCCAGAGGTGAAAGATCTCATATTTAAGTCTAGAAAGTTTCGGTAGGTAGTTAAGATTAAAAAAAAACCTTATCTCTCTGCGTGAAAAATACCAAAAATTTTTATCGGGCCAGTAATAATGGGGAAATCAAAATTGTCAATATAGTCTGGAAGTGAGTGACAAGAAGGTCCTAGTGGGAAAAGGTAAGATATATTTAGATAAGCCCTTAAACCAGATGACTTATAAAAATCTTCTAATACACGTAAACTTATTCACCGAAAAGTACTTTCCGCCCTTTTCATAATAGCAAAAATTTCCGCACACAAAACAAAAAGATAAGGACTTAATGGGCAACCTTGACGCACACTTTTGCGAACGTTTAAA
Organism: Chiridota heheva; assembly: GCA_020152595.1. Classification (NCBI taxonomy): domain Eukaryota; kingdom Metazoa; phylum Echinodermata; class Holothuroidea; order Apodida; family Chiridotidae; genus Chiridota; species Chiridota heheva. Next base: position 1,515,182 of record JAIGNY010001464.1, on the reverse strand, counting down.
AAACTAGTAGATTAACCTTTATTCATCCACAAGCAGAAGCGTTAACATAAAAAGTTTGAACCCACCTAATCAAATCATTACCAAACTTAAAGTATGCAAGAGCTTTTGAAAGAAAAGACCGTCCAACGCCTTTTTAAAATCAATGAATAAAAGGAAAACTTCAAACTGCTTTTCATTACAGT
>JAIGNY010001464.1:1507500-1510000 GCA_020152595.1 Chiridota heheva | reverse complement strand
GTATTTCCCCAACTGTGAGACTAATGAGATGTGATATTAGATCTCCCTGGTTTGAAATCGAAATTGATGCACCACTTCTCTTTGCTTTTTTTCAAACAAACAAACATAGTTAACTTTCAACTCGCATATCTTTTCATATGCATCAGTCTGCAGTGGGAAAGCTTAATTCTAAGTATCACTTAGTGCATTATTCCTTATTTAAAGGATTCTAGAAAATGCTTACACTAGTTTTTACTCTGCAAATGAGCCATTATTGATGATAATTTATTTCCTATTTTTACACAGCAAGAGTAAAACAAGATTTAGGATCTATAAATGATAGTGTTGATAAAAGTTTAAGGGTTCCAAACCAAAAGAGAACTTTCGATTCGTGATTCTAGTCATTTAATCTGTATTTTCTTGAAATTTAGATGGAAGCCGTTATTAGACCTTTAACTTCTTTTTTTTAAATAGTTTTTGATCACCTTGAAAATATTCTACCTTTTTATTTTTTACTTTTTATGTGTTATTTAATAGCTTGTGATGCATACTGACATCCTACATCATATTAATAATCGTTAATTTAAAGGATATTTTTCTCAACTGTTAGACTAGCGAGACGTGATATTAGATCTTCCTAGCTGGTTTGAAATCGAATATGAGGTACCACTTGTGTTTGTTTTTTTTTTTTTTTTTTTAAACAAAGTTAATTTTCAAATCGCATAGCTTTTCATATGCATCATTAAGGGAGAAAACTGAATTCTAAATATCATTAAGCACATTATTCCTTACTTGAAGTAATTCTAGAAAAAGCTTGCACTAGTTTTTATTCTTCAATTGAGCCATTATTTAGGATAAATTGTTCCTAATTTTTACACAGCAAGAGCGTAACAGATATTTAAGATTTAGAATCTGATAGTTATTGATGAATGTTTAAGGGTAGAAATCTCCAAAACAAAACAAGAATTTTCGATTCCTGAATCTAGTCATTTATTCTGTATTTTCTTAAACTTAAGATTGAAACCTTTATTGGATTCTGACTTTTTACATTTTTTACAGAGGTTTGGATATTCTACCTGTTTATGTTTTTTCTGCAACAATTTGAAGTTCTTCCTACACAATGAAACATATCATTAAGTACAGTATTTCTTGAATATGATATTCTTTTCTAATTTCAATGAGGGTAACATTTTCTACAACAATTTCAAGTACCGCGTACACAATTAAGTATAGAAGAAATGTCTTACTTAATAGGTTGTGATGTTTACTGATATCATTCATCATATTCGTTAAATTAAAGGATTAGCTCAGTGGTCGACCATATTCATCTTATGTGAAAGAGGACTTCAATATAAAAAAAATGGTGAAAAAAGCATTCAAAAATCTTAAAACGTTAAGGAGATATTTAAGTTTAAAGTTTGGTATCAGTTGTGTAGAATCAACTAAAATCAGACAAGTTGTGATGTCATAGCCTCAGATTCCTTAAAGTCTGTAATATTTCATATTTTGTAAGATGGACATGCTTAACCACTGAACTAATCCTTCATGGGATGTTTTCCCCCAACTGTCTGACTGTTAGACTAGCGAGATGTGATATTACATGTAGATCTCCCTAGCTGGTTTGAAATCGAATATGAGGTACCACTTGTGTTTTTTGTTTGTTTTTTCAAAGAAAATTAACTTTCATTTCTCATAGCTTTTCATATGCATCATTCAGGGAGAAAAGTGAATTCTAAATATCATTAAGTACATTATTCCTTATTTAAACAGTTGAAGGAATTCTAGAAAAAGCTTACAAGTCTAGTATTTATTTTTCAATTGAACCGTTATTTATGATGATTTATTCCTATTTTTTACACAGCAAGAGGGTAACAGATATTTAAGATTTAGGATCTATAAATGATAGTTATTGATGAAAGTTTAAGGGTAGAAATCTCCAAACCAAAAGAGATTTTTGATTCCTGAATCTACCATTTAATCTGTATTTTCCTAAAATTGAGATGGAAACATTTAATAAACTTCTGACCTTTGTTTTCATTTGTATTAATTGATACAGTTTTGGATCACTTTGAAAATATCCTTCCTTTTATATTTTCAATGCGGGTATAATTTTCTGCAATAATTTGAATCCCTCCTTACACAATGATGCATAAAGGAAACGTGTTACCTAATAGCTTGTGATGTTTATTGACAGCCTACATCACATTGATAATCATTTATGGAAAGAGTCTGAGTGGTTCTTACACTTAATGTTTCTCGCAAACTGATAAGGCCGTTACACACCGAACGCGCGAGCTTTTAAGGCCGATACACACCGAACGCGCGAACTGTTAAGGCCGTTACACACGGAAGGCGACGCAGCGAGTTTTTTTAAACAAATTTTAATAAAACAAAGGAAAGAAAAAATCCGCTTTTCGTTTTTCAGAGGAGGATCGTCATCGTATGACTATTCAGATGATAAAAGAAAATTGATTAAAAGGGCGTTTCTATGCCCATTTAAGCAAAATTAGCGTTGCTACAG